>WTSP01026079.1:0-18057 GCA_025331215.1 Actenoides lindsayi
CGCCTGATTGGCCGCAGCGCGGGGGCCCGGGGAAGGTGCCGCGGCGGCGGGAGGCGGCGGCGGCCCGCAGGATGGGCGGCAGAGCCGGCTTCTTCGAGGTGGGTACCGGCGGCGCCTCGGGGCAGCGCCGCGGCCAACGGGCGGACGGGGCGAGCCCGGGCCGGGCCCCGCAGCATCTCTGCCGCGGCGAAACGAGCTGCCCGGGGTGCGGGCGGACTCCTCTCTCTTCCCCCGCCATCTGCATTGAAGCACCGGGCAGCCGGAGCCATCCGCTCCCGGGTCTGTCAAGGCAAGTGCTAGCCTCTGGAGCCGGGCGAGCACGTCTCTCGCCGGGGATTCCCCGGGGCGAAGGAGCTGAAGTGACCGCCGTCCGCCCTGTCCTTCCCTTCGCAGGGCGCGTTCCCCACGCCGCTCCTCTTACTCGCGTACCCGGTGGTCCTCGGACGCGGCCCCGGAGAGCTGAAGAGGGGGGTCCCCGGGCTCCGGGCAGGTTCTCGGCTGTCCGCGGGGGCTCCGGATCAACGGCTCTGAGCTTCCCGCTGTTCCTCCCGAGGGCAGTGCCGCCGTCAGCCTGCCGGGGTGGGTCTGGCAGTGCATCCCAGCCGTAAGGAGGGAGTGAGAGCGAGGAATGTTCTCGGCACCTTCTGTCCCCAACTTCTTGCGAGAGCCTGTCGCTAGTCTCTGTGCACCTCGCCGAGAGCCGTCCGGCCCGGTGCAGGCGTGGCCCCGGGACGGCTCAGCTCGGCGGTGCGGAGCCGGCGGGGCAGCTGGTGCCCCGGCCGAGAGCGAGGCTCCCAGCCCGGCTCCCCTCGGCGGCGCAGCGCGTACCGTCCGGCGGGGAGGAGCGAGGGCGAGCGGCCCGCGCCCCGGGCAGGCTCCCCCGAGCCCCTGGTAGCGCCGTCCGCGCCAGTCTCGCATGGGAGATGAAAAACAGCTGGAGGAAGTTTAGCACAGTCAGGTCTTTGTGTGTACAGAAAGTGCAGAGTAACATGCATCTGGGGAGCGTAAAGTGTAACATATCAACTAATAAAACAGCCACACTGCCTCTTTGCTAGAATTAGGCCGGCCGATACAAAGACATTCTTAAGAGTGGCTTATATTACAAAAACCGCAAGGTACAAGCTAAATGGCAGCAACCCTGAATATGTTTCTGCAGGCTTTTCAGCTCCTTCAGCACAGCTCACGCAAAAAAAGAACGCAATTCCCGTGCAAAATACAAGACAATTGTAATTATAACATTGACAGAATCTAAAACAATTTGAAAAGCAGTTGCTCCTTTAGTTACTTATCATGACCTAAAAGACGAGATTTTGCTTTTCAAAGCTATAAAAGTGCCAGGGACATCAGGAACTATTCGGGGAAATCAGCTGTCTAGCTCTTGTGGCTGTAAGGTAGGCACAGGCACCTGTTCTGTGCCTTTGCCTCTGCAGTCTTGACTTCCCTGCTTTTTAAGAAAAACAGTCAAAGTTTTCACTGCATCCGCCTTTTCCCCCAGCGTCCCAAACTCTTGTGAGATCCAAATGCAGGAGCAGGCACATGTGTACTGCCCTCCCGAATGTCTTCAGTCATTGCTTGGTCTGCAGGTTTGCCCTCCTGCTTTAGCCATCCTGAGCCTCTGAACAGCGCTTTTGTCCTAGAAGACCCCAAAAGCACGGGCGCCGTTGCTGTTACCTGATTTTGCAGATGGGAAAATACACAAAAGTGGGATGACCATCTCCATCTTGCTTAGGCAGAACAATAGCAGTAGATTCAGGTCTTTTGAGTCCTAAATCAAGATCTTGTGTCTAAGCAACGCTAATCCAAAGTGAGAACACCTAATGAATTTACATGTCAGCCTTGTATGTGTTAGTTCTTTCCTCTGTACAGCAGGTAATGAGTGGAAACAGACTTGCCCAGCTCACCGGTGTGTGTCTGAGCTGGCTCAAGGTGTAGGATGTGGACAAAGACAGCCTAGGTAGCACTGAGCAGTGCTGTTGCATGTCACTTTCTGTGCTGTTCTCCCCACTGATTTACTTTCTGTTATAAATTTATTGAATTTGAATTCCGAATTGCATTTCCCCACCATGCATTCAAAACTGAGATACCAAGAGAGAAGGTAAGTGTCCTTTGCTTCCCATTGCTTCCTGGGACAGGGAGGATATTGGTGTTACAAACGTTCCTGATTTGAGGCACTGTGTAGTTCTGTGTTTTTCCCTGTATGTCTCTAACCCATTTACCCTTAATTGCCTTTCTGTGGTGCTTCCTTAAAGAACCACTTCACAATCACCAATCTGTTGCTGTCTGAATTATGTAGAATATGGCTGTTACAAGTTTAGCAGAGGTTTATCGGTGGGCTTCCTGTTCTGTCGAGTTTGTGCATTTGGTCATGTTTAGTACACAATTTCATAGGTTCCTGAGTATGTAGGAAGGTCCTCTCCCTCATGCAAGAACAAAATTGCTCTTTGGTGAATGGACCTACAAAAACAGTCAAGAACGTCACACTTACTGTGAGTGCTGAGACATTGCCTGTTATTTCCCTTCCTTTACTTTGAGAGTCTTTCTCAGTGCAGCTCAGGATATAAACACTTAAAAAAACCCAGACAACATTGTATTAAGCTGACTATTTAAGATGCCAGTGAAAGGCAGATTCAGCTTTGAAAGTACCTTTAACTCCTTCTTTTGAATTAGCTGTCTTCAAACTTAGTACCAAGAATTACGAGTGACCACCAAATTAAGCCAAAGTAAGCTGCACCTAATGGATGGACAGCAAAAAAACCAGGGTTGCTCAGTGATTTCCCTCTATTTATGAGATGTCTCTATTAGATCTGATATCCAAACTCTTTGATGGCTGCCTCTGCAGTTCTTACTCTGTAATAATTCTAGCTACAATAGGTCCTGTCTACTGCAAGTATTGGTATGTTTTTATTTTCCCCTCAGCTTTTTTGTTGCTAATAGCTCAGGAGACGCTTAGCAAGAACAACTACAGTTAAAAGAAGTACGTACATAGCTGAAAGTACTGCACCTGATACTTTGAGGAGATTCACATCCCAAAATTTAGAGATTTATGATAGAGGCTTGTATCTAGATAATTAATATTCTCTAGGAGTTCTGATTTCTCCAAATTAATCAGTTTCTCCAAATTAATCAAGAGAACAACTCTTCTGATCTATTTTAGATATGTTTCAGAGCTCATGATAGAGTTTGTCCTAAAAGTGCCTGCTTTTCTCCTTTCCACACAAAGGATGTCTGTATTAGAGAGCTCTGAAGTTACGCTAATTAATTCTACCCTTTCTTCCTACTTGACAGGTTTAGGTCTTCAAAAGCATTTCATAAAAAGAAAATAGTATGGTGCTCTGACTTCCTAGAGGAAAGATACTTGAACAAATACACTCATACAGTAGAAAATTAGTGTCATAAAAGCCACAGTTGTACTTTTGCTTCTTTAACTGATTTGGATGGGCCTTTTGTGAGCAGTGATAACCAAAAATGTTTTGGAGCCTTCACTCCCTGAGGATAAATTGAACTGACATATGCAGTACAGTCTAAAAGCAATAATGTACTGCCCCCCTTGCTGGCATTTGAAGCTTCCCCCCCCCCCCCACTTCTGACTCTGATGAAAACCCTCTGAATGCAAGGGAGGATAACTGCTGCCTAGCCAGCATTGCTGACATGTCACAGCTCCTGTTACAAAGGTTTCTCCCACTCAGAGCTATGCTGTCTAAAGCCTCATCAAATAAGAGCACTGAAAGCAAGTGCCAAAAGCAGGACTGCAGAGGATTGTAAGATTCTGTATCCTCCAAGAGCTGCCTGAGCAAGACAAGGCCACATATGAGATATTTGAATGGTCAGTTAAGGAACACTGCTGAAAGTTGCCATGCTATTTGAAGATACCTGGTCAGTTTTCACAAGTAACACGGAAGGTTATTACCACAGAAAGAGATGAGAAGATAGGGAAAAATATTCTCCCTTTCTCTTCCCTCACCACTTCTCCACACACTTGCCAACACTTTCTAGTCAGTTGTGCTGCTTCATTTAAAATACAGCAATTTGTCTTTTATTTCCATGGAGCATCAGAGAGAAATTTCTAAACTTGTATCAGAAAATATGATAGTAAACTTGGCAGGAAGTACCTGGAGCTACTCAGAATTTGAAGGCTGTGTCTGAAATCAGAAGTCCTATTTTAGAAAAAATAATAGGCTTCTTTGAAATATATTTCTAAAAATTAACACAAATCTTGTGAATTCACCTGTCAGTATAAAGGCTCCAAACTTCCCAGGGCTTCCTGCTCTGTCAAAAGACAGCAGACATGGCCTTGATACCTCTAGGTTAAAAAAAGGCAAAAAAAATCTCTCTCTTCAGTCTTTTTGAAGAGTCTCTATGTCAAAAGCATACACTGGATGTACATTTTGACATCCACATACCAAATGATCCATGAAGAGTAGCAACAGAACTATAGAAACTGAAGTTTCAACACTGCAAATCACAGTGCTGATGCAAAGAAATGATTGTGCTTTCACAAAGACTTTATAACTCTTCTACCTGAATATTGTCCTTGTAGAAAGCAGTAAACTATGGCATTGAGGCAATGAATATTCTCTGCTGCTCATGGAAAAGGCTATGCAGCGGTGTTGAAAAACCTGGATGTCTGCTTAGTGTTGAGTCAAAGCTGGCTTAGGTTCTCAGGTGGAGGCAGTCCAGCCTGCTTCATAGTGACAGTGATACTCAGTGAATGATGTGACCCTTCAGTATGCCCGGGAAATTGGCAAAGTGTGGCTCTGTGTTAGCCAGTGTAAGTAAATAGCTACTGAGTCAGTATTAACTGGTGCAGGTTCCTTTCCCATCTTGCGTATCCTGCTGAAAGATGTCATGCTAGTAAAAGCTGGCAAGCTTTCCTGGGCTTTCAAGGGCCAGAATTTGCTGTGAAAGCACAAACCTCTAACAGATCTTTCATTTTGTGAAAAATAAACCAGCCTCCCACTCCAAGGGAATACACCTTCATTTTCCTTCCCAACCACTCTTAGACCGACTCATTTTATCCCCTGTCATTTGTATGAATGGATTTGTCTTTCTGAAGGATAACTGTTTGTAGCTCTACACCTGTTACCATCCTCAGGTCCAGGTCCACAAATTGATTTGGGATTTGCCATACCTTCAGCTTAGGCACCCAGCTCCAGAGTGGATGTGACAATTTCGTTAAAGTGTCCAAATTTACTTCATCTCTATCCCATAGCTGTGTGGTGTCCCAAAAGGGCATCCAGTGTATGGTAATGCTGAACAGAATGACAATGGAAGGCAGGAATGCTTGAAGCAGCCCAGAGGGACAGGAATTCTGGATTTCTTTTGGGTAGGAGACTGCCCTTTTCGCTGGAATACACTCCTATCCTCTCCTGCCTGTACTTTTTGGACTGTCATGAACCCTTTATGCCTCACTTGGTAGCCCAAGCCACTCAAGCCTTCTGTGGGAGGAGTGAAGAATGGCAGAACACAGTCTAAAGTGTTTTTTCTGCTTCCTGGCAATGTGTCTAACCATTACATATAAATCATGAAGAACTAGATCATCTCCTTTGCTGACAGTTGAGTTTCATTCAGATATAATCTAAATGCTGTGCATTGTGCTGACCTTGGGATAAAGATGCTTGCTGGATCAATCTCCTCAAGGATTTAGATGCAAGCATGCCTAACTAATGAATCTGAAACAGGTGGAAGAAATAAAAAAAGTACTACAAGTTTCAGCACAGTTTACACAGTGGTTCTCATTGGCTTGTGTAAGAGCAGAACTTTGGAAGCTGAGAAGTACCTAGGGTATATCTTGTGAACCTGTAAATGTTAGACATCTAAATTCTACAAAAGTGAAATTTAATGGTATAAAACCTTTTGAGTATGGGTGTCACTGTATCTCTCCTCTTTACACACAGTGAAATAATGTAATAAAATAATAAAATTCTAGTCTCATGAAATATGAGCCAATTGCTTCAGAGAGGCAAGGCTTTACATAGTAGGACTACTTACAGACTAAAGTACAGCAATCCACAGGTAAGATGATGAAATTTCACATTGTGGTTAAACATTTGCCTTGGTTCTGCTTTGGGAATTCCTCACACAGCATGTGGCTAAACTATGGAACTCCCTGCCTCAGGACACTGTGCATGCAAAAAGTTTACAGAGGTTCAAAAGGCAAGCAGATAAACTAATTGAGGAAAAATCCATGAAAAGCTATTAAATACGAAGGCAGCACTTCTGGTTCAGGAGAAACACAATCTCTGTGTCCATCTTCTCTCCTCCCCCCAGTCACTACATTCTTGCCCTTTTTTATTACTTTTTCTGAGACGCTGCTGGCTGTATCAGAGAGAAAGACACTGTTCTTTTTAGATGGATCCTTAGACTCATCCTCTGCAACAGTTTGTACATCCTGCACAAGGGATGTTTCAGACTGAAAGTCACTTGTAGCAGCAGGACAAGCATAGTTTTCAGTGTAAGTACACTAATTTCCCTTTGGCTTAATTCTATTGACTTCAAGGAAGTTATTTGATATGCTCCGGTGTGAGATCACACATAGGCATGCTTACTTCCTTCAGGAACAACATAGTCTCCCAGAAAAATCTAGGAAGGTAGAGAAAACTACTGATTCCACAGGAAAAAGAAAATGCTTAGAAAGATTTAATTAGGACTGTGTCAACCACTGGATTTTTTTTTTTTAGTGTTGCATTCAAGGAACCTGACTTACGTAAGCACTCTAATCATGCAGGGAGAAGTCATTCTGTATTAGTCTTTCTTGGGCTGGTTGGTTCCTAAACTGTAAAATAAGCAATTTCAAAAGAAATCAATACAATATATGCTTATGTCAGTGCTCACAAAATCTCACTCAACTACAGTTTACTCAATCTGCTGAGTACAAATGGCTGCAAATAAAACTTCCAAGATGCATAGACATGTCAGTATTTCCATAATAGTTATCACAAAATTTTTGAAAAGATCTCTTGATCCTCAAGCATTTGATATGGCTTTAAACTGCAGGAATTTGATTGACTATATTTTTGTAATCCTACTGCAGGGACACTGCATCTTAATTCTTTTTTAAACACTGTTTGCTCGACTGTTTTTCCTCTATGAATAAACTTTTCTCCCTCTTATTTTCCCCCTTTATTTCCTCTATAAAAGTTAAAAAGTTGAATGTACTTTTCTCTGCTTATATTGTATATTCATTATTCTTTGCCCTTGACCTGCTCTAAGCAATACTAATCAAGAATTTTTCTGGTTTTAAAGACACTATCAATCTTTAATCCTTATGCATTAGAACAAGTTTGTCTTCTAAATATTGAAGATACAAATTCATAGTTGCTTATAAAAGAGTTTTAAGATAGCTATCTTGCACAAATCTGCCTATTGATTAAGTTCTACTCAAAGTAGTATTAGAGAAGCCATAACTTAAAGTGCCTTTAAAAATTCACCAAATAAGTGGACTGTAAGTCACACTGCACTAGGGCAGGCCAACAGTCAGTGTTCTATTGTGCTAAATGCTTTGAAAACACATAGAAATGAAAGTTCTCTGAGCCAGACAATTTATGTTTAAAAGGGATGATACCCATCCGTAAGCGTTCCAAGAACAGATTGCTGGGTATCTAAAAACTGTTGCCAACCAATACATTAACTGACTTGGTGCTGTGCCTGAAGACTGGAAATATGGTGTTCAGGGCTAGGTGGGTTTCTGTGATTGGCCATTATGTTCAGAAAAGGTAGTATTTCTTGCCTTGGATCAGGCTTTTCTGTCCCTTATGCAGGGAACATCCAAACACTGGGAGGTGTTCTGATACAGTTAAGAGGTGTAATAATTAGAGGAAACAGTCACCTTGTTTTCACTCTATTGTCACACACCTTTCTGTGGGCTGGAGTGGAATGTTCCTGCATCCATCTTTCTGAAAAAGGAAAGAATTGTTTTATATTTACTTAGGTCTTTAAAGTAACCAAAATGATTGAAATTCAGGAATGAGTGTCCAAAAATAAACCAAAAACACTTCAAAACCCCCAAGAAACATTGGATAAATTAGGTTGCAAAGGACTTCTGGAAGCTATGTAGCACAACTTGTGCTCAAAGCAAATACAACTAGATCAAATGGCACTGGGACTTGTCCAGTCCAGTTTTAAATACCTCTGAGGATGGAGATTCCACATCCTCTCTAGACAACTTGTTCCAATGTTTGGCCAAACACATGATGAAAAAATTTCCTTGTATCTGATTGGATTTGCTCATACTGCAACTGGTGTCCATTGCCTCTCACCATTATTGTGCATCTTCAAGAAGAATCGATCCATCATCTCTATAGGCTCCCTTTAGATATTTAAAGAAATGTGCCAGTACAGGTAGGTATTTCAATTTGTCACTTCAATGAGACATGCTGAAATGGAATCAAAGAACAGTACAGAATATCTGGGATTATTTGTTTGTTAGCTTTTCACACTTATTCCACAGGTTCAAAGAAGTACCTAATATTCTGTACAGCCACTCCTATGAAAACCACAGAGAAAAAAGAATGCTCTGTAATTTTCAGTCTAGCCTTGTGCATATTGAGAATAACCCAATTAGAAGAGTGTGGCTGACAGAAAGATATCCAAACCACTCTATAATTGGCCTGGAGAAGACTTTAACACAGGCACTGAAGGCCATAGACTAAAACTGCCCCTGGGGGATTCTGATCCAATATGTATATACTGGGAGTAGGTATGGAATGGGAACGAGACTGCTAAAGCTGTGGGCCCTGCTGCAGTCTGTAGGGCAGCCCAATGATATTCATTGACTTAAGAGCTCTGATATATACCAAACGTTTCAATAACCTTTGTAGGAATTTGGCATCAGAAGGGATAAGAAATGGTTTTACAGCCCCCACAGTACTTGTTGACTGCAAGAGTCAGAATTCTGTGTTTCAAGAATAGCCCTCTGGGAAGGGAATCCATTTCATTTGCTTTCCAATGGAGATGGCTCACAGAGACATTAAAACTTGATTTTTGTGTTATTTCAAATATAAAAAATGAAGGGGAAACATATAATATCCCAATAATCTGTCACACATTCACTACGTATCACAAAGGAGGAACCCACTTAGAGCTTACAATGCACAAGCAGAAAATATCACTGCATTAGTATTCCTTGTGGAGATCAGATTTGATACTTCTGGCTGAAGCTGAAGTGCTCCATTGCTGCACCAATAGAGAAAGAACAATTTGGGACAAGTAAAGAAATAAGATACTTTAACCAAGTGATCTCTTCAAAGCAAGCCTATTAGAAAGATACTGGACTGTGACTCCTATTTTTAGTAGGGAATCATATTTAAAGTCAATGTTAATCTACCCTCTTGGCCAGTTAATACCAAACATAATTAAAGATAGATGTTTATTAAAAAACCAAACCAAAGCAACAAGACAAAAAAACCCCACTAAAAACAAAACCACAAAAAAATATACCCCACACCCCCTCCCCACCCCCAGCTCTTTTGGTACTAAGCAATGATAGTCTCAGTCATTCAGTGTAACAGAGAAGATTTGAGCTTTCACTATTAGCTATGTCACAAAGTTCCATTGCAAAGTGTTTGATGAGAACAAATTAAATTAAACCACCATGACTGTATTTTAGGTTTTGCTAGCTTGCTTCAGCTGAACTTTGAAACATCAGGGGAATTTTCTGCTTGGCTGTTGATTGAAATCATAACCATTTGTGAAAGTGCCATTTGATCACAGAAATAACCTGATTTTCCTTTTCAGAGCTGTAGCTAAACCATTGCTTGGAATATAAAATGCAAATATGTAGTTTCTAATACAGGTGATCTGAGAGGCAAGATTAATGCTGAATATTCCTGTAAAACCTTTTAAGGATTTGTGAAGTCCAGATCCTTAGCGATATCTTTTCATTATGTCAGCCAATGTTTTCTACTCTCTTTACAATTCCATTATTCTGGGAACAATGCACATTAATCTTCAAGCTGTGTGTACTCAGAATACTTGCTTATATGCATATATATGCACATTCAGTATTTTTTTTAATCTTTCTAGTTCTACAAATCATAGAAATTCTGTTCCGTGGTGATTCCTGTGAAACTTCTCTATCCCGTGTTTGTTCCTTTTGATTTAGCACAAGAAAATACCCCAGATCAATGTGTTTTAATCAATAAGTTAGCTACTTGTGCTTCTGAATATGTCCAGGAAGACAATTTATTTGGCAAGAATATTACTTTTTTCAAGCTGAGTGCTTTGAGAACCTGGCTATGATTTTAATCTCTTGAGCACATCAGAAGTCTTTTTAACACAGACAGGAGAAAAATGGTCTCTCTCTATAAACAATGATTGTGAATTTGGGAATCAACTAAGAGTTTAGAGATTACTTAGCCAATAATTAGTAATTATCATTTTGTGCCCTATCAGGTGGAAATCCTTGATTGGAAGACAAAGAAACAGCTATGCTTCCTAGATAAGGTAAAACAAAAATCTGATTAAAATGCTAGGTGACTATTTAAAAAGTACTAACTTTTCTTAAGTAAACTTCGTGTTTATGACGGGTATTTCATCTTCTGATAGCCTTTCTTTGGCCACTGAAGAGGGAACAACTATGCACACTTCATACTGGCTACATAATACTTCAGCCCTTTTCCAGAAGGAGCTTTTGGGCAAAGAGCACAATTTAGCTGCTTTACTGAGGTGCTGCCAGTTGTGCCTTACTCGTAAGCCATCAAACTGCTGCTGCTACTGTAGCAACTCTTGATCACTGCTAGAGAAGGTGCCTCTGAAACATATTCCATAAGTCATCTTCCCTTTTTCCTGTAAGAAGTACTTTGAATTATCCATAGCAATCTTAGCCAGCTGTAAGAAAGTTATACTGTTACACTGCTTGAGTCACATTTCTACTTGTATAGTCTGACTCCTAGTAGTTGTCTTTCAAAATATGCATCTTACATGTATGCTACTCTTTCTTGCCTAGGTGGAACCAAATGCCACAATTAGGGAGATCAGATTGATGCTCCATAAATTATGTGAGTATAACTTTTGCAGCAGTTCACACCACAGCAGAATATCAGTATATAAATAGGAGAAAATGACATATTTGAAACATGTGATGTACACACACATAATGCTAAGTAACCTGCACATGAATGCGATCACAGTGAGATTTCACTATCATTTTCCATACTATCCTGTTACACCTTTGTATTTTTTCTGCTGCATAATTTCTCACGGATATTCATGTTGAATAAATATTCCTAAAAATGTTTAACTAAATCTTATCTTGTTGTGTTGCATTCATTATAACAGTGGATGATTTCAAACAAACATTGTATATCACACAATTCTGTATGGTCTTGCAGATCCTCAGTGGTATCCAGCAAGGCAGTCGATAAAACTTGATCCAAGTAAGTACTTGTGAGGACTAGAGTAACAAAGTTCTGAGCAGGGTTTCCAACCTAATTAGCACTGTGAAAGCTGAAGAGAACCAGAAATTTAATTTTTTGAAAGTATCGAGCCCATGTGCCCAGTGCTTGGTAATTAACTCAGGAATCTGCACATTTTTCCAATGCACTTTCTAACTACTGAGCACTTTTGCTCTCAGACAGGCAGCTCAGAATCTAGATACTAATTTCCCTTAGCTGCAGTGAAATGATCTCCACAGTGATGCTCATCTGGGAGTACTAAAAAGGACTATGAGTTAGAGCTATCAATTCACATAATCCTCTGCTCTCAGGTAGGAATTACAATTCTTCTGAGGTAAGCTAATGCAAAACACATTGCCATGGATGTAGAATTTGCTGACAAAGCTGCTGCCAGTTGGCTGACTTCATTAATGCAGGTATTGCTACTAGAAGCCTCTTCGTACATGGCCTGCATGCACAAAAGTTCTAACTCCCAAACTATGTTAATTTGTCCTAGCATTCAGTATAAAATATAGCACTTTCTTCTTTTGCTTCCATTAAGCATAGTTTTATTTAAACAGTCCCTTAAAGGTATGCTGGTGAAGATTAGCTCATTGTGTAGAATCTGTCTGTGGAAAACAGGCGTATGAGTATCTTATTTCCTTCTTCAAAGTTCCACCTTGACAGATTCCTCCATGGATTAATGTTGTGAGACTTGCCATGAGAAAATGTTGGCTTTTTGGAGATTCCCACAAATCTAGACATTAAAAGCTTGAGTATTAGCTCAAGTCTTGTGGTACCACCACCTAGCTGGTTGGTTGGGTAAAAAACAGGCAATGGAAACATCTGTAGGAGGCCTTCCAATCTCATTTTATCCTAGCTTCTGTCTGATTATGAGCCATGAGAAGAGAGGAAGAGACAGGAGAGATGGAGATGCAGCTGACTAGGAGGTCAGTGAACTATGTTAAAGGGCAGTGACCCATTAGCAAATCCTGCTGTAGCAGTGATGTAGCAGGTCTACTAGATCAGGCAGGCACACAGGATTGAGAATTCTCCTAACTGTCTTGGTATGAATAGAAGATCCAGACTTACATGTCATTACAGGGATAAATCAAAATTAAGTATAAACATTCTTAGTTTGTTCATTGAGATTCCAATACATCCATGTCACATCAAAGAGTCTCACAGATTCGTTAAAGCACAATATAAAGCTGGTATACTACCAAGCATGACTTGAATTTCACTGAGATATAATTACTTCTGTCCTTCTCAGAAGGAAAGTCCCTGAGGGATGAGGAAATCCTGCAGCACCTCCCTGTTGGCACAACTGCTACCTTATACTTTAAAGACTTAGGGCCACAGATAGGATGGACTACGGTGAGCTATGCGTCAATCTGAGCCATTTTACTGGCTATTTTTCCATAATTAATCCTTACATCACTTTTTGTCTTTCTCCAATGTTTCTGCATGATGCCTGCTCTGACAGTGGATGCAGGCAGTGAATTCTCATTGCTTCAGTTCATTTAATCAGGGAAAGCAGTAACAGGATATTTTGAATGCCTAGTTCCCTCGGAGAGCAGCAGTGGAAAACTTGCTGCAGGGTAGGTTGGCTCTACTGAACTAAGGGACAGGTTCTCAAATTTAGATATCTACTGCAAAAGAACTAGGAACTAGGTGTCTAAATGCCTTTGGAGATCTGTTTCACAGGGCCCGTGTAACTCTCCTGACAAAGATCAGGATTACACTCCTGTGAGTTTGTCCTGCAGTGAGGTGACCAAAAACCTTCCCAGTTCTTCAGAAGGTCCATGATGCACTTATTACACTAGTTCTAATGAAACAGCACAACATGAAGGGAAAAGTACTCAGTAATTTACCCTTTCTTAGCTACAAGACATTAATAAAATTTTGTGTTAATGACAAATAGCAAACACAACATTCATAGGACATAGAATAAAATAAAATAAATACTTCAGTCTTATCAAATAAAAAGGAAAAACTTCTAATCTACAATCAAATTCAATCTTCACCAGAGAAAATGCTGATTGTTACAGATGTTGATAATACAACTTAGCTCTGAATGTCAAAATAATTCTAAAGACACTAGAAAACAGTGGTTTGGGGTTTGTTTGGTTTTTTTTTTGAGAGAATTACAATCAATTTCCATTCTTTCTCCATAAATGAAGTATGGACCTACCTTTTTTACTTACAGAAGTGTGGGAAATTCAACTGTTAATGTTGGGTCTAAAGTTAACTTCAATTTAAAGTGATGTTCCTAAGATATATACATCTATCTGAAATGAAATCAGATAATGAAGTCAGATAATAGCTTCTCTAGTTTCATCTTTTTTTTTTTTTTTTAATTTGTGTTCACATTAAAGATTGTTTGAACATTGAATGGATTGATTACTTCCCAAGGCATCTGCTGTGCTAACCTTTCATACATATGGGGTCACCTGTGAACACTTAACAAGCTGTTTCCTGTTCAAACAAAAGTCATTCATTAGAAACAAAGCACCTCTTTTTTAAGATAAATTCTTCACCAAATTTCATTTTAGCAAGAGTTTTTGAGGGCAAGAGGAGGGTGAGATCTGCATAAATGCATCATGCGTGCATGTTTATCATGATTATCTTTTCATACCCATGCTGTGTCAGCTGCACTGGCAGTGGCTGTTTGTATGCAACTGAGGCAAATGCATTGCAAAACATTCACGTGCATGTCTACCACTTTCATAGCTCAAGCCCAAACCTGCTATTCCCTCCCTGCCTCTCTAAAAGCCATCCTGGGTCAGTGAAGGTGTTTATCCCACTGCATTAGTTTATCACAAAGAAACCAAAGCAAAACCAGCATCTGATTCATCTGTCTAATTATTTTCTCTCTTTTTGCAGGTATTTTTGATAGAATATACAGGTCCATTGTTCATCTATATTCTGTTTTATTTCCGCATGCCTTTTGTCTATGGACTGGATGAGAGGTTTACATCAAGCCCGCATCCAGTAGTTAAGTAAGTCTGTTTGCAGGCTTGAGCAGTAATTATTATTAGCATTGTAGTCTTATTCCAATGTCTTGCCACACTTGTTTTTTTAAGCACTCTTAAATGCTTTTGTCTTGCTGTTTCTAGCTTGGCATGTATCTGCCATTCTTTCCACTACATCAAAAGGTTGATTGAAACAGTATTTGTTCATCGGTTCTCCCATGGGACTATGCCACTGAGGAATATTGTGAAGGTAAATTGTGTCAGAATCTATCCATAGCCCCCCTTACAAATCCAACCTAGGCAACCTATGCTCTGTCTCTGCAGCACAGATTTTTTGGTGTGGCTTTTGTAGTAATGCACAGCAAATCGCAACATGAATCTGTAGTTCTTTCAAAAGACTTCTTAATGTCACTATTGTATAACCCACATGTTGCTATACTCTTATTCATGTTATAGCATTCTCTTTTAGAATTTTAAACCTTCAGCACACCCTTCCTTTTCACTTACCTAGCTCCTGGGAGTGAAGGTTTTCCTAACAATGCTAACTTTTAAGGTAGCGCCAAGAGGCACAGTATTGGGAGGGTTGCTTTAAAAAAAAAAAAAAAAAGGAAAAAAAAGAAAAAAAACTAAAAAAAACCCCAACAACAAAAAAAACCCAACTACTTTTTTGTAACTGTCATTTTACATCTTTGCCTCAACACTCTTTGCTGTTAAGCAACTGTTAAATTACTTTTGATCCAGCACAAAGCAGCTTGATTGTTCTGCATTTTCTCCTCCCACAGGAGCACCGCCTAATGTTACCAGTGCTGCTGTGGCATTGGGCAGCTGTTGAGATGCAGACCCCCTATTTCCTAGATGTCTGCAAAGTAGTCCAGTGGGCTGCATGGTTATGCATGGGCTGTGGTTATTTTTCAAATGTTTGCAACGGAGTATAGACTGGTATTGAAAACTACACTTTTTACACAGGTAGATGGAAGATTATAATCTGTAACTGGAAAAGCATCTAGCATAGCATCAGCATTTGGGCATTTAGCATCTGCTATCTAGACAGTCCCTTGGAACGCGCGTTACGACAGTGATACTCCGAGCAGCTGAAGCTCTACCTTGGGGCTAACTCCTTATAGCTGTGCAGCAGCTCAGGTAGTTCTGGTAATAGCTTTGTGCTTTCTACATGGAAGGAGGGTCTGTAGTTGAGCAGTGGCCCTCAGAAAGAATCCTCCCTAGCAATTTACTGTGTTTTCTGCAGCTGAAGACTGCAGGGGTTGATAAAAGTCTAGCAGATCTCTTGAAGACTTGTTCTTGATACAGTAGTAGCTAATGCATGCTAAACAGCAGATGAATGAGCAACTTTACCTTGAAAAATAATCTGTACTGTGGGATAAATCTTTCTTTTCTCATTGCCACCTCTGACAACTACTCATTCCTTTCAGACCATGCAAACTATTGCTGCTAAAATTGACATTTGTACCAGTCATTCTGATCACTTCTACTTATCCACCTTCTCAGGTTGGTGGTACTTGCTTTCATCTGTAAAGTTGCTCACAGTTCTTCTTCTACCTGCTTAGCAGTGCTTGGGTTTGATTTACTTTAATAATTTCATTGACTGTAACTGGTGTTACTCCAAAATTGTGCCAGTGAGAAAAATATCACATCCTCTTCCCTCTTTTCTCTCACATACAGATGGTAGACAAAGCTTCTTACTTGAAGTGTTTGATCACATATATAGCAGATATACATAGCTTATTTCCTAAGAACAAAGAAAAGCCACCTTTAAGAAGAGGCACTTCAATCTCAATAAGCAGAGATCTAAGACAGGAATCGATGACAGTTGTGATTTTCATGCTTTGTTTACCAGATGGTAATAGGAATAAATGGTTCTGTAAAATGTAGCAGGGGTTCACCAAAAGCAGTTCATGCTATATACTAACATAATATTCTTTCTAAGATGTGTGCTTTCTCTAGGCAATGGACAGGTAGAATACCTGATTTATCTGGACTTAGTAAATAACTGGCTTAGGGTGAATAAGATTTTTGTGGTGATGAAGGAACTAACTAAAGGAAGGATGATCGTGGTTGTGCCAGAAAATGATGTCAGACCTTTAATAATAGGGAGCTACTAATGGAATTCCTCAAAGATTAGTCTTATGACTGGTCTTACCAAACATTTTCATGGCAAAAAGGGGATATTGTTGCTTTCTATAATACACCTGGAGGAAAGAAAACATTAGACCTAAAGAAATACTATTTAAACCAGAAGACAAGGTAACAAGAAAAATAGAAGGGTACATGCTGGTCATGAATAAATTTAAGCAGGGCATTACGAAATAGTTTTGATCATCATAGGGATCATGAATTGGAGAAGACAAAAATACTAACCATAACTTTGTAAACTTAGGAATAATTTATTTATGGGATCCCTGCAATATCTGCACTTGATCCACAAAATATTTTTATAAGAGGTTGTTGCAAAGCTTTATTATTCACCTGGGATATGAAAGATTCAGAAAAACAATTTCTTTCTTTCAAGTCAGTTTGTGTAGTTCCTATCTGAACCTCACTGGAGGCTTTTGTATGAGCAGTAAGTCTTCCAGTGCCAGCTGGGTATTTGTAGTGTTACTGCTAAGGACCATAGCAGTGGCAGACTCTACTCATCTTAAAGATTTTTTTCTTATAACTGAGGAATACTTTTGTAGTAAATCATGTTCTTTGGATGAATAGTACTTGTTCAGTTTAATTACAGCATGTATTGTTGGGAGCCAAGCCACGATAATTTATTTACTTAATTTTACTTTACTAAAATCTTTTGCCATATGATCCATCCTGTGCCAAACCTCGAAGTTAAGGAAAGGTTTTTCATAAGATGCCATTCCAAGACTACAAGAAATGGTTTCCACCTAACTTTACATAGCCCTTAGTAAATTGTAGGTGATTGTGCAAGGAGGTAGTGTTAGGAAGGCAGCAGTAGTTTATTGATAGGACACTGGAGTGATTCTGCCGGCTCTGCTGCTTTTCCTGGGGAAAAAGGAAGTCATCAGAGGGAAGTTACTTGATTTCTCTGAACATTTGTCCCACCTGATCTGTAATTACTGGTTAATAATTTGCTCTCATCAGTTATCTATTAATATATAATCTCAGAACAAGGACATACTCTAAATTCGTATAACAGCATACCCAAAAGGGTGTCTATTTTGCCTGAGGTTTCTGGGCGCTTCAGTGGTTCAGTTAACTCTGAAAAGAAAGTGGAAATGCAACAGAATGTTTGATACAACTGCTTGTAGCAGATGGGGGGGCTTAACCCTCGCCAGCATTTTCAGAAAAACATACTGTCAGACATTGCAGTCAGCTAGTGTGGGTTGCAGACGCTGAGGTAATCACTTTAAGTGGTATTATTGCTAGAAATGCAGTTCTGGTTTATATGGGAAAAAGGCTGCAAAATTCAAGCCCCCTAAAAAAGTTAAACCTGTCAGGACAGGAAAGAATGCAGCCTTGAATAAGAATTTTGGCTGTGTGAGCAGGAAAGTAAAGCTGTGAAGGAGAAAGCAGAAAGACCTAGAAATGTCTAAGGTACATGAATCTACTGGAATGACAAAAGAAAAAAGCATCACCAGACAGAGTAAGAGGACCAGTGTTTTACTCGGGAGGGAGGGAGGGAAGGAAGGAAGGAAGGAAGGAAGGAAGGAAGGAAGGAAGGAAGGAAGGAAGGAAGGAAGGAA
>WTSP01026080.1:6455-83495 GCA_025331215.1 Actenoides lindsayi
AATTCTTTTTTCCTTTTCAGAATGGCACGGTAAAGAGGCATGACTAATCCTGTGTCCTAAGGGCTTCGAAAGGCAAGACTAGAGTAGGGTGGGGTTCCTCAGCCATACAGCCAGCTTACAGCCTGCAAACACCTTGGATAAAGGCAGGATTTAATACAAAAGGTCAGGCTAGAATAATACCTTTCCACTGAAAGGAAGTGGAACTCGGTAAAAATACTTGGCGATGAAGGGAAGGAAATTGCTGCTGTTATCGAAGGAAGGTGGAGGAGTGACAGATAGTTCAGATTTCAAAGAGGAGCATCACCAGAGTGGTGGGCTATTTGGCAATTACCAGTCAGTGGGCAGGTTTGGTATTTTTCTTGCACTCAGCTTCACATTAGGAAGGATACGGGAGGTTCAGGAGTCCCAGGTGTGTATTTAGGGCCGAACAGACGGTCAGTCAGCATGAAGACCCTTGGGATATAGTAAATGGCTGTCAACAGTATATTTTTAACCTTTTAGTCGGTGATGGAGGGAGAAGGGATGTTTGCCTAGCAGATGAAAGATCATTTAAGTAGGAAATACTGTGCTTGTCTGGTAAAAGTATACAGCAGTCGGATTGGCAAAGCATTAAAACAAAGTGCTGCAATTTCTCCAGGTGCTTGCTGGCTGTCCCTTATATGGAGAGAAGGTCCAGGTCACCCCTTCTTGTATTCATCTCATAAACTACAGTTTTCCTGAAGTCCTATGTCATATAGTGGAAAGTCACCCCAACACACCCCAACATTTTATGTTGCATAGGAATTGCTACTCACTAAGATACGATCTGTTTGTATTTCACACATTTAATTGGACAGATGCATATGCTGAGAAAGGAAAAATAGCATAAGATCAAGATCTTCCATATCTAAGTGGTTTGAATTTTAACCAAAATTCCCCTGGTCTTGTATTTTATGTCTTCCATCCTATGTGAGAGGCTGCTTCACTCTCTGCTGCAGGCAGAGTGGGATTTTGTGGTGGGCTTTATGGAGTGCCTCTAGTAAATGAACCTGAGAGTCTTGGAAGAGAGATGACTGCCTGTGGGAAGCCCCAAAGATGGTCTTGCTGACTATTACAAAACATTGCTGGGTATTAACCCAGAAGTAATTATTTTGCTAGTGAACGTTCAGAAGAATGTCACTGTAAACAAGTACACTGTTTGCAGTTGACAGCTAAGGGAGAGGAAAGAGAAGTGGACTGCTTGGTTTAAGCCTGTAATTTGAAGCTTTTGGAATTACTGATGTAATCAGGCAGTGATTTGGGCTCCTGTTACTGTGGTATTTTACTGGAATTCTGGGTCTTTTACAGGTGTTTTGCTCTTGTCTGTATGTTCAGAGTGGTCTGTTGTAAAGTCGGCAATTTTGGGGCTTCCCCTCCTAATAATTGCAGTGCATCACTTGAATGCCAGCCTGCTAGGTCCATGCTACGCCCTTGTCCACCAGGAGATTGCAACCGGTCCACATTTCCAAACAAGCACCTCCAGGGACGAAGCATTTGCCAGCGTGCGGGTGCCTGTTGTGCTGTCTTTAACATGCACTTCAAATCAGACCTTTCTGCTCGCAAAAAATAGCTCTCAAATCTCCAAAGTACCAAAGAACCAAACCTTCCGAGGCTGCAGGACTGCAGCCCCTCTGGGTTTGCTGGGGACAGGCAGGGACAATCACCCGCAGGGATTTATTTGCTGGTAACTAATCATTGCGAACGTCAGCAGAGAGTATTTTTCTTTTTTTTTTGGTGTCTGAGAAATAACTCCAGTTCATCTCTTGGAAGAAGCTGCTTCAAGTGCTGACGATGTTTGGGAGTGCCTGCAGGATAAGACACAAAAGCTTGTTGCTCTGTGGAAATGAGGTTCCTTAGGGTGTCCGTGGGAGAGCTGTATTCGCTCCCGTCGCAAGGTGGCTCCGAGTCTTTGCTTCTCACATTTGGGGTGGTGGCCCTGTCACCTAAAGGGATGTGGCTACCCAGTGAGCTTTTTTTTTGTTTAAAAAAAAAACCCCAAACAACACAGGTTTTAGCTTTCCTGTTTTACTGTACGGTGTCGCGCAGAGCGGGCTGATTTCTATCTCTCTGTTTCGTGAAGTGGATGTGTTGTTTTTCAGCTGGGCGTGATGAAAAATAACGGCATCTGGGACGGCACAGGGCGGGTGCCGCTGCCCTGCAGCTGAATCAGAGCAGGTTCCCTCTCTGGTGTGCATCTGGTTAAACTCAAACTCTGCCACAGTGTCTCGGGGACAGAGATCACTTGTGAGGGTGGGGAGGAGGAGTAGAAGCTGGAAAGCATCAGCAGTCTTCCCTGCCCCGAGAGGACTTCAGGCACCTGAAGACGCTTCATCACCAGCTTGTGAGAGGGTACCCGCTGCTTCCTGATGCGGAGGGGACAGCTCTGGGCTGTAGCCAGGGGTGTTGATCCCTGCAAGGCTGCTGTCACCTGCCAGGCATTGGAGCTTCCTTTTGTCCCTTGCCCCAGGTAGAGATGGAGGCTGGGTCAGGGCCTGTGGTGACAGCATGGGTCAGGCTCCCAGCTGTGAGCTTGGGGTTCAGCTCTGCTGAGGTCTGATGGGACTGAAGGAAACCTGGGCAGCATTGAACTGGGATTGCATTGCAAGAGGAGGGCAAGCTGGGCAAGGGAGAGGAGTGCTGTACATTCAGCAACGTGCTCCTGTGTGTGTCAGCGGGAAACAGAGTCAGCTGTAGGAGGAGGTTCTGCCTTCCCTTGGGTGCTGCTGCCTCTGGGCAGTGTGTCGTCCTTGCTGGCACAGCCTTCGCTGCCTCAGCTGCAGAATTACACCCTCCCACCCCTGCAGCTGGAGGTTGGCCATTGCCAGTGAGTTCTGAGACAGACGAGACATTAATCAAACTGTCATTTGAAAGGTCCTTAAACACTCACGATTTACTTTACAGGATCTAGGTAGGATGAAAGCTACTCTTTTATTTGGTCAGATAGGCTTGAGGGGGACCGTAAGGTTCACCCCAACCAGTAAACAAGAATTAAAATAAGCCTTCTCCCATCTATACCGATTTTTTAAGACAGGCTTACCCTATTTGAAAAACATCTTTGATCCCAGACAAATCTTAGGATAAATGACAAATATGTCTGCTTTGGAATAAATCTATGTGGGGTTTCTGGATTTACATTCATAAAGGCTTAGCTAACTCTAATTAATTTTGAATAAATTAACTTACATTGGAACAAGGCCACAAATTCTAGCCTAGATTTGTGCTGAGGATAATTGAACCGTGTTTTTCAGCCTATCATATGTATTACAGGAATGTGTTAAAATAACTGTATGCATATATATATTTACATATGTATACACATGCACATATAAATTACATAATGTGTTTTTTACTGTCCATCCTCCAGGTTCCAGTGAATGGCCAGCTTATAACATCAGACAGCACCAGAGAGAAAAAGCTCCTCAAGGTACCAGTGAGAGTTTTAGAGTTTATATATTATCTCTGAAGAGACACATAATTTAAGAATGTTCCTTTATTTGATAGTGCTTTTTAAAGATAATCTGTTGTTCTGATTGTTGGAACACTTAAGGGATGACTTAGGAACATAAGACCAAGTAGCTCTGTGGCACAGTCAGGCTGTGGTGCTTGTCACTGCCACCACAGCTGGAACCACCTCACGGTCCAAGCCCAGAAGTGAGACCTGGGATCTTCTGTATTTCAGTTGCAGCTCTGACATGAGACATTTCTGTGGGCTGGGGCAAGGGTTTTCTCTTGGGTATTGAACAATTGTGCTGGTGTGGAGGAAAGTGTCTACACTTTATAGATGCTTCCAAGTGAGGAGCAGCCACCCAGCCTGGGCAGGGAAGTGT
The DNA here is from genome assembly GCA_025331215.1 of Actenoides lindsayi. Lineage (NCBI taxonomy): Eukaryota > Metazoa > Chordata > Aves > Coraciiformes > Alcedinidae > Actenoides > Actenoides lindsayi. The sequence goes on from WTSP01026080.1 coordinate 10,301, forward strand.
CTTCCTGTCAGGTATATCCCTCCTTGGAAAAGTCAAGAACTGCTGTGTTAAAGCTAGAACATTCAATATTGATGGCTTAAGGTTAGCTCTACTCTTTCACCAAGCCATCTGAAAATGACCTCAGCCACTGCTGTGACCTTTCAGATTAGTATAAACTACAGATGCCTTCATTAACAAGGCCACAAATTCTAGCCCAGATTTGTACTGGCAGTAATTGAGCCATGGTTTTCAGTCTATAATATGTATTATAGGAATGTATTAAAATAATTGTATGCATATATATATATACATATACACAGCATGCCCATAAAAATCCCATAATGTGTTCTTTATTGTCCGTCTTCTAGGTTTCAGTAAATGGACAGCTTATAACCTCGGACAACACCAAAGACAAAAAGCTCCTCAAGGTACCAATCAAAGCTTCAGAGGTTATATATTGTCTTTCAAGACACAAGGTGGTTTTCTTTGATTAAGCACAGGCAGGATCCTAACTCTTGATTTTAGTGCTGCTGATTGTAAATAATTACAGGTTTCTCTCCTTCATAGGAAGAAAATTAGGACTTGGGAATGATGAATGCAAATCTTACTATAGAACAGGTGCCTGAATTAAAATGTGAGCTTTCTAACCTAGTAGGTAGGTCAAATTTTATAGGCCAAAAGCTATAACATTCATTGGTTTGGAGTTTGCAATAAAATCTGCTCAGGAAGACTTTTGCACTCACTTAATGGCTCCAGCAACCTACTGCTCTTTCTGAGTACCAACGTGTGGTCTCCATTTCAAAACTATTGCCCTGACTCTTTTTTTCTTTATGACGCAATGTTACAAATACCTGTTTTCTCTTTCTGCCCTGTATCTCCTGTATACTGTAGCCTAAGAAGAAGAGGAAAGCCCAGTGCTCAGACAAGGAGGTACCAAAAGATCTGCTTTCTGTGGAAAGAGACAAACTGCAAGAGGAGGAAGGTAACAAAAGATCTGGTTCTTCTGTTACGATATTTTTATTATCAAATAATAACTTGGGATGAAATACTGCAAAAGGGAGGTCTTTACTATTCTAGTGTTCTGTTACTGTGAAAAAATGCCAGTGTGAGAGCTATTCCTATCATCTGCTCCTTAATACGTGTAATTACACAGTCAGGGACCGTGTGCTTTCCTGACACACTTCCCAGGTCCCTACCGCATTCACAGTGATGGCAAATCTGCAGATGAGGAAGCATCTCTGAAGAGGCCAAAGGTCCACTGGGTAGCAAGGTCCTGTCATCATGCTCTTACTCTAATCATGTGGCCCCTGCCATGCTGGTACACAGCTTAAGCTGGGGTTTTCCCAGGCAGCATTTTGTAGTGCTCACGACCGAGGCAGGTAAAGGTACTGGTGTAATACAGAGCCAGTGTCTTGCACACCTGTGAACAAGGCCAAGATCTTTGGTTACAAGCATATCCACAGAGAAATCTGGCAGAGGCTAGCAAGGCTCAGGGAGCTGGAATTTCCCTGGAAAATACATTGCATCCCATGAGCCCCTTTCCGCCTCCCCCCACTAAGGGTCATATTGAAAACAACACAAACTAAGCTTTTCTGGGCTTAAAAGATTATCATGTGATTAGTGTGGTGGTGAGAGCAAGAGAAGCCCTTGCTGCTGTTGGACCAGAGTCCTCCCTGTGGGCCCTCGTGTCGGGAGCAGAGTGGCTGCCAGGCTGCCAGAGAAGGGGAGACAGCAGAGGCTTTCTGGCAAATGGATGTTTAGTTTTTTGAATGGATGAGCCAGATGAACTGTTTCACACATTACTCAGGGATGCTTTGGAGAAAGGAAGTGTTTGTCTTAGTGAAATCCAGGAAATGTGGGTTTTTTTTCCTTTATTAACCATTTGTGCCTGACTTCTTGAGTCATGGAGAGGATGGATGGCAGCAGAATGTGGCCACATCGGTGTGAATAAACATGTGTGGAAATCAGCTGTGTTGCAGGGGGTCTCCACATCACAGAACAAGTCCTAGGGTATCTTCAGGGCTAGAGAAAGCCAGTAAATTGAAGCCCTGTTTGACAGTTAAGATTTTCTTGAACTTCTTTCCACCATCAGATGTGCAAGGCAGCTGATACTCTGTTGTGATATATCCCCTGAGGGAAAGGGGTGTCACATCAGGCTGACACAAAGGAGAGAAGAACATGTGCAGATACGTGAGTCAGGACAGGCAACAGACAGGCTTGTGGTGGGGATCTCTTATGTAACACGTTTCTGCAGAGACAGTAAAGGCTGCACACAGGGGAGATGCTGCTGCATGAGACCGGGGCAGCACTCACTGCCCTGATACCACGTTTACAGCCAGCATCAGATAGCTATTTACCTTGGTGCTCAGCAAGAAGGGCAGTAAAGTGAGTTTCTTGTTAGCTTAAAAATGAACTTTGCTCTGTTTTGTAGGAGTTTGGCAGACCAAGATCAGCAGCCGAGAAAAGAGACACTTAAGGAAGGAAAGACTGAAGCAAAAAGGTAAATGTACAGGCTCAGTGCACACACCCGCTCTGGCTGCGCTTTCATTTCTTCTCGCTTCTCAGCATCTTGCTGTTTGCTCTGTTTGTCATTCAGCAGCAAAATCTTTTCACTTACCTAGGCTGTTTACTTAGGAAGAGACAGCTTTGGGAGCTCTTACGTGGGAGCTTGCCTTTTACTCCAGGCTTTCATTAAAACACAGTATTGCCCACAGGACTTTGAAAGCAAAAGTCTGTTAGATCTGAGCTCTGCTGAAGGCTTGGTGTAATGGGGATTAGTTACTTTTGCGTGACTTGACAGAAGTAGTTTTCTGATAATGGATGCATAAAAACCTGTGTAATTTGCTCAGTTCCAAACCTGTGTGATTTGCTCAGTTCCAAACAGGTTCTTTAACCCAGGCCTTCCCAGAGCAAACAGCTACAAAAGGGGGATATACTCTTATCCTAATGAGATAAAATGAAATAATGCTTTGTGCTCACTCCACATTTTCTGCTGGGGATTTCAAAGTGTCTGCCATGCCTGTATACATTTCTACTAATAACGTTATAACTGCTATATGAAAGCAGGTCATGGAATTAAGGCATTTGGAAATGTTTTAATTATCTCTGACAAAATGATCAATATAATAGGAAACTTGTAAGTTTAATATATTAGCATAATTTAGAAGCTAAGATAGAAACTTGGAATTGGGGACAGATGGATAAACGTGGGTGGTTTTGCACTGTCTTCAGTAAGACTGTCTTAAAGTGCTCTCAAATGCTCTGCTAGAATTGAAGGGCAAGTGAACAGTCAATTTTAATCTAAAAATATACAGACATTTTGGGATCACTTTATCACTTGGATTATATAGAGTTAAATGTCAAGAGTTTGCATTTTTAATTCTTGGATTATCAGGAGTTAAATATCTGCATGACAGTCTCTAAGGGCTTACGGTGCTGAGGCCTCCACTTGCTGTCCAGCAGAGTAGATGGGTCCACATTTGGCTTTCTTCGTGTCACGTGGACTGTTGGCACGTGTGGTGGTTTAGCACTGAGCCCATGCAGGTGCTGGGTGCTTTTCTGACCCAGGGGAAGGGAGCTCAGCAGACCATGTCATAGGTGAAGCACCAGAAGTCCTCAAGTGCTATCCTGGAGTCTGGGTTGTGCAGCGGGCTGAACCTGGTGATTGTGGTGGCCCTGTTTAGTATGGGTGTTTACAGAGCAGTGAAATGTGATCTTCCAGGAAGAAGCCCTAACCCTGGTGAGTGCTGATTGCTGTTTCCTAACAGGGGAGAAGCAGCAGCAGTATTAAGCTGTGTGAAGGTGGGGTTGATATCATCAGTGGTCCCCTCCCCACCAGAGCTACAGGAAAATGCTTTACTGTTCTGAAGGCTGGAGTCATAAAGTGCTCTAGGAGTCCCTTGGAAAAAAAGATGTTGGAGATAATTGTCATTATTTATAATATCCATATTCCTGGCGCTGATTTCTCTAGCAGCCTTGAACTACCAACATCCAAGAGGTTTGCTTTATTTTTCCGCAGATGTTCTGCTGTTCTCTTTCTCTCCCTTTACTGATCTGGGCTCCCAGCTGGAATCTGGAGGCCTTGAGCCACCCTTGCAGTCAGGGAGGGATGCCCAAGGCCTCCGTGGTGCAGTGTCATCTCCTATGGGACTCATTGCTGGACTGTGTGGTGCCTTCCATCTCACATGGCCTTCACATTTGCTGCTTCAGTGTCCCATCCCAGGGGCTCTGTTTTACTGTCATGGTATCTAAATAATTTCAGTTGGAATATAGCCATTACATCTGATGGGTTTAAATCAGGCTTTGCTCTGTTGTTTCACCTGTACAAACTCTTCATGACCCTGTGATAATGTTTATTCCCAAGAAGAGCCCAGCAGAGCATCCCTGGGTACCTCAGTGGCCGAGCCAGCCTTTGACTGGGAGGAGAGGGGAGCACTGTGGCCACTCACACAGGACACAAGTGGTGGTGGAAAAGGTGCCGTCATTGCCAAGGCCGAGTGCGGGACCGTGCTGAAGGCCTCAGTAGCCATATGGGAAGAATCAGCACCCTGTCGGTCAGAGGAGGATGTTTTCTCCAATGTAGGTAAGCGTGGATGTCCAAGTGTTGCAGAGGGAATGCTTTGTGATTAACTGCATCCAGCAGAGGACAGCCCCACTCACATCTGTCCTGTGCACACGCAGCATAGTCCACCCCCTTCGAGCCCTGCTACCTGATGTTTATTTTCCAGCAATGTGAAAAGAGGGTCTTTATGGCAGGGATTCCTCTTCTGTTGCAAACTACCTTGGGCAGTAGGCAGTAGCTGGGTGCAAGTTGTTTTCTACACACAGATATTTAGCATTTGGTTCCTTTGCAACTAAAGCCTTTCCTTCCAAGGATGCTTGCCCGTGGTCAGAGTTAGGTTTCAGGGTGTATCTGTGCATCTCAAACCAGCATGAGGCAGAGTATTCCTAAATCAATTTCAGTATTTGACAGTTGTAAGTAGTCTGTACTTGTCAGTGCTGTGTTGTACCTATGCAGTTTGCCCAGCTTCCCAGCTGGTTCCCCCCTGTTGGTCTCTAAATAAGGTCATTTAGATCTACTTTGGGTCTCAGTTGTGTTGCTGGGACGTTGTCTGTGTAATGGAAGCTGGAGGTGTGAAACTGCAACTCTAAAACCTCAGACACCTTTAAACCAGTAAAGGGATGGACTGCCAGGCCATTAGGCTAAAGATTAGGAGAGGCTGGTATCAGCTCTTTCCCTGGTATTTGATGATTTTTCATTTCCATCATGGTTTAATTTTGATAGTGAAGTTATGTCTCGTGTTGTGCTTCTACTGTGGGTGATACTGTAGATTCTAGAGCAATACCAATAGTTAATAACTAGGTGGCAATCGGACCTTTGTATCTTTCTTTACATCTCTCTTCCTGACTTTGTGGTGGGATGGAAGAGTTATGAGTTAAAAGTGAAAGTGGTTAATACTGCTTTTTGCTTGATTTTCAAAAGTATTTGATTTCCATTACAATCTCACTGATTAATGGAGCTCGATGGCTGCAGTGATTGGGGTATAAGGCCATATGATCACTCACCTTCAGTAGCAGTAATCCAGTACTCTGGTGATTCAGAAAATGGTCTCAGGTTGGTCCTACATGAGTTGCTCTCTCTGCTAGAGTCCCAGTTTTGCAAAGTATAGGGTTAATGGGGGGAGGACATTAGTACATTTTTTACTTTAACCCTCCCTATCCATAGGACATAACTTCTTGCTTCATTCTTCAGCGACAGCGGTGGCTGCAGGCTTGGGATAGAGAAAACACGGGAGGGCTGTAATGAAATTGGAGGTGTCATGTAGACATTGAAGTTCCAGCTGTGAATGTGACATCATGTTTTGGGTTACTGTTTGATTGCTTTTTAAATGCAGGAACATGGGATATTGCAGAAGTGAAATCCTGTCCTGTGACCTTTGGGACGTTATCAGAGCTCTCCAGGGAGTTAGGTGAGTCATCTCTCTTTGGACTTGTATCTGAATTCCTGATGTTTGGTTTAAAAATGCTCTCATTGCTCTCGTATGAGTATTTTCCCTCGGAGCCACACTTCCTTAGTCACTTTCCCTTGTAGAGTTTGCTCACATCTGCAATCCAGTGCACCAGAGGTTTAAGGAGTGACAGCCAAACGTTTCATTGAGTGCTTTCCAAACTCATGTCTCATCTTGGAATAAAGAATAATAATAATTAAAAAAAACCCCAACAAACACACATACACACAAAACCCCAAACAACAAAAACGAAAAAAAAACCCACAACAAACAGACAACAAAAAACACCTCCCTATCAAATTCTTTGTTAGGTTTATTCACACAGAAGGTTTCTGTTATGTTCTGATGACCAACAAATTCAGAGAATTTCAGATGAGGGAGGGAGCAAACGCCTGGGTTGGAGAGGCCCTGTTAGAGGCTGCCCAGCCAGCAGCTTCCTCTCCAGCACAGTGAGGGATTTTCATCTTGAGCCATTCCATGCATGGCCTTGAGAAGGATGGGGCATCTCTTGGTTTTGCATTAATCTTGAGCCTCGTTTCTGGCTTTCACTTTGCTTCTCTGCAACTGTCAGTCCATCCCACTGCCCAGCTCTGAGCGCTCCTGGTTCATACACTCTCTGCCTACCAGAAACTAAAATTTGCCTGGAGATCCAGCTGGCTGATGAATGCAAAGTCTGGTCTCGAATCTTTTAGAGACGGTAGAGGCAAGCATAGATACATATAGATAGACATCTGTGCACAAAACAGCATGTGTGGCTAAGCCAGAGCACTGAAATTCGCTTCTAAAGCCAGGCATGGTAATCAGTGTAGTACATGCCACATTTAATCATCTATTTTCCAACACTGCATCAGTGGATTGAAACAGTTCCTAATGTACAAATACTCAACAGAGAGAAATATTTGTTAACATCTGCATTTATGCAGAAAAAAATCAAGCTGATGCGGAACAAAACTGCAGAAACAAGGGAGTTCTTTGAAACGAAGAAGGAAAATTAGAGATGTGAAAAAAAATCTGGTGTATAAATGACAAAAACACTGCTCTGTACAGACCTTAGAAAGGGGTTAAATGGAGTCATTTGGGGAGGCATGTAAATCCTACTGGTTGCTTTAGTTGTTGAAATAATAATCAAAAAAACTTCAGCTCTTCTTTTTCCTCCAGCAGTGCTCTTTCTTCTGTGCTCTTTCTTGGAGTAATTCATTTGGTAATTACAGATTTCTGTTAGAATGAGCAGAAGCCTTCTCACTGGAGGTGGTAGGAGTTGAAGCTGGATGCACTGGATGCAGCTTTTGTTCTGCAGAAACTATCGCTCCCTTCTCAACGTCCCCAACAGAGATGAGTCAGAAGTTTACATCTCTGAATATTGTCAGTATAGCCACTCCTGAGTGCATTGTTTTTTATTACTTATGCATGTCCTCGTCCAGCCTTCGTTATAAATCCACTGTGATAAGCTGCATAGATTAATGTGTGGCTTAAATTACATAACATCCAGGCAACATGACATAGCGAGCAGATAAAGGCATGATTAATTGGTTTTAATAATGTGAATATACCTATGAGATTATCTTTTTGGTTTGGGGGTTTCTTTTTGGTTTTATTTTTTAAAAAAAAAGATGCTTTTCCTGAATGCAGATAATGTGAAGAGTAAATCATCTGAGGACAGCCCTTCTAGATGCTGTCGGCACTCCAGTTTGACTTTCATCCCCGCAGACGATGCATGGCAGGGGCAGGGTACGTCTCTTTGCTCTTTTGCTATTGAAAGATGAGTGTACTGATGCTGATACCTTTTTCAGCCTGTTTCCTAAGCCTCAAGAATCAGGGTCCGCTTCCCATGTGACTTGTTCACACAGGGCTGGTAGAGGTAAGGAAGAAGTTCAGTTTGTGTCTGGTTTTGTGCAGGTGCCCAGAGCTGATGTGAGCTGGGTCAGGGCAGGCTGCACGAGACCCTTGAGAAGGGCAAGAACATCCATTTCATTTATGGTTTTACTTACAAGGTGCCAAGAAAGGGGTGCAGTAGGTACAGTCTTGTTCGCTGCATACACATTGCCGTGGAAAGTGTAATTAGAGCTTCCAGGCAACAAGAGCAGCTGTAGGGAGGCTGTCTGAAGGCTCCTGTAACCCCGTGTCCTCTCTCCAGCAGTTGCACATAGCAGTTGCTGGCAGATAAGCGGAGGAACAGGGTAAGTGCAGGGCGATCCCTCCTCACAGCCAGCAGAAAGTGGGTCAGGGACTTCCTGAGCCAGAGGCAACAGTATGGGCTCTGTGCTTCAAAAACTCCCATGTCTTAGCAACCATCTCAGATTACTGCATTGGTGAAAGGAATTCAAAGTTGCGTTTGGTTTTCATAACTGAAGCATTGTGCTTTCCTCCCTCCCATTGTTGGGTGAGGAAGGTGGAGCCGAGTGGCCCCTTTCCAGGCAGCCCCCAGCCTGGGCTCAGTAGGGTGGACGGGGAAGAGCTACGGGGAGGACAGGGCACTGCTAGAGCATGGGGTACCTTTGCCAAAACTTAAAATGTCCTCTGTAATACCCAGAAGCCAGAGGCAGAATACAACTCCAGTGGGCTGTAGCAATCAGGATTTCAGTCTTTTTAGGACTGGTTGTGGTTTTTTGTACTTTCAGAATCTGCTTGAAAGGCCAGCATGGGTCCTGAGTGGCTGGAATAATTTGGCATGAACAGTGTGGGTATTAAATGGCCTTTTCTCTTGACCTTTTGGCCAGGATTGAGCGAAGTATCTATTTATACCCCTGTTGTTGGGAGGCCTTACCCTGCTCTTGTAGGAATGATGGCTGATGAGCTGAGCAGCCCCCTTCTTGCTCTAGCTGCTCTGACTGCCTTAACTACAGGAGACCCTGGAGTGGCTGAATGCACCGAGCAGAAAAGATCGCGGCCCTCTTGCTTCTCTGCCCAGCAATAACCGAGGCTCTGCAGCAGACACATCAGCTTGGCCATCAGGGGATTTTATAAATAGCATAGTTTGCTTTATGAAAAAAGCGAAGGACAAAGCCCAACCTCAAGCATTCCCTTCCCTTAGCGCGGTGTTTGTTTACCCCCCCGTTGCTGCTGGTGAGCGCCCGGCCCTTTGTGACTCCTGAGCCCAGGCTCGCCCACGCGGGAAGGGGGGAGGCAGCGGAGGTGGCTCCTCAGCAGCCCTTCCTTGCATGGCACCTCGCACGTGTCACACTTGGCACGCTCTGGATTTGATTTGCAGTTGCAAAGCCGGGCAGAGCTCCACTTTTTTCAGTGCCACGTCTGTCTCAGAGCAGAACAGAAAGAAGTAAATTCAACAGCTTGCTCTTGCAAACTTTGGAGCCGGAGCGTTTTGATGGGAAGCAGAAATGGAAGGCTTTCTGCCTGCTTTACAGCTTGCTTCTTAGTAGTATTAGGGTTTTTTTTTCCTTTGATTCATCAGCCTTGATATTGATGCAGAGGGGAGCATCACGAACATGTATTCCCTGAATTGAGATGAGGTAATGGTTGGCGTTAAGGTCTGTGCTGCAGGCAAAGTGAGCTCTTTGACAGTTAAACAAGGCCTGTTAGCTCTTGCAGACCCGTGAACTACAGGAAAAAAAACAACCCAATTCATAACCTGAGCATGAGCTGGGGTCATTTTATCAAATCTAGATCAGTACATTTAATGAGACTCTTTGTTCTCTGCTGGCCTGGTACAGAAGGAGCTGGCTGCTGGACTCCTGCCTCTGCCCTGGCTCGCGGAGCAGCTTTGGCCAGCTCCCCACTCCACATCAGGTTATCTTTTTGTGAAGTACCAGTAATAATAACACCCTAACTCACAAAGGGTTTGAGGCTTAAATGTTGTCACAACTGAAAGCATATATACATAGAGGGAGGGAGTTAGTAGTTAGGGAACTGAGCAACCGCTGTGATATGGGAGTATTTAAAAGACTGATAAATCCATTTGGTTTCAAAACAACACGCTACTAGGTTGACATTAATGAATGATACACACTGCTAATGGTTAATGCTTAATAATTGTCACATCTGGAGTGCTGTGCCCATTTCTGGGCTCCCCAGTACATGGGGAAGGCATGTCCAGGGCATGGACATACTGGAGCGGATCCAGCAGAGTCCAGCCATGTCTGTATGAACACTTGATGGAGTGGCCTCTGGTCTGCTCAGAGAGTGGGCAAGAGGCACAAAGTGAAGAGGTATGGTGAGGGTGATCATGAAGCAGAACAGGTAGTCCATAGAGGTTGCGGAGTCTTCACCCTTGGAGATATTCAAAGCCCAGATGGCAACATCCCTGCACAACCTGCTGTAGCTGAGTTTGCTGTGAGCCGCGGGGTGGGACTAGATGATCTCTAGAGGCCCCTTCTAACCTCATCTGTCTGTAATCCTCATTCTGTCATCAGACATTGTCAATGCATGTTCAGTTTCTCCTTCGCAACCTAAACCTTCGTTGACTAGGGGTATTCAGTGTCTTGGAGATGAAGCCACATGGTTAGCACTGATAGGTGCAGTCTCTGCAGTCCTACCAGGAGATTGTAGTGGCCAGGACTCTTCCATGAGGGAAGGGGGCCTTAAATTGGTCAAGTTCTTTCATCTTCCTATTTCCCTGCTCATTAGTGTTTGCATACTTTTCATCCCTGCCATGAAGAGGAAAGAAACAAGGGTGAATCTCTTCTGCTCCTGGCACAATTCACTTCATTTTCAAGCCCAAGAAGTGCTCTAGTTTTGCCAGGTACCTTTCTTGCTTATTCTGCAGAGTTATTCTGGATCCTTCTGCTCTGCCTTCCACGCTCTACCTTGATAGCTTTACTGCTTGACCGTGTTCCCCAATGCTGCCTTTGTGCACCATTACCACACGCCTGCTGCTGCCCTTTGGTGACGTTTAGGTATTTATCTGTCTCACAAAACGCGTTCCAGGCTGTGGCTGGTTTTGCTGTTACAAACTGTGTAACCTGCCCGGCGTGCCCAGCTGACCTGTGCTGGAGCACTGGTGTCTGGTTCCAAGGCAAGCACATGCTAATTTTATCCCGTGCATCTGCTTCCCAGCGCGGTGGACTTGTGCTTTGGTGACAGCGCAGAGAAGCCTTGGAAGACCCACATTCTGCTTTGCAAATGCAGCGTCTCATGACCACGAGGGCTGTCTTTTTATCTGTGACTTGGCACCTACCCAATGAATCCTTCTTGATTGCCAAGGCAGATTTTCCCTGGAACCTTCAGAAAGCTCCTGTGTCTCCTGACTCCCATCCCTCCTTCTCTCCTTAGGTTAAAATGAATTTTAATTTCTTTGTTCCATGGGAACAAGCAGCTTCTTTGAATTAAAAGAAGTCTTCAGTCTGGGCTTAATTTGATATTTTTGCATCGACTGAATTATGCTAGAGGAGGGTGCCAAATGAGAGACTCCTACACTCAGCTGGTGGTAGCAATTATTTTGACCTGTAACACATAAATGCAAGCTTTGGACTGGAAATTGTCTACCCATTTTCACTGAATGGATTCCACTGAGAGCTTGGCAAGGATTTGGGTTAGGACCATGCTCATTACACAGCCAACTGCCCTTTTCAAAGGGATGGGTGCAGCAGCCACAGAAGGACTCAGCACCACGGACAGTATGCTGTCTGAGGTTTTTGCCCTGCCAGGTGACGGGTTGTTCTCCCTTAGGTTTCTTCTGACCATACTGGGGGAGGGCATGCCACAGAGGGATACCGATAGCATAGGATCCAAACCTACAACTCTGGACTAGAAAGTTTTTAATCCCCTTCTCAGTGACACAGATTGAGTTTTGCTGCCATCATTTCCAATTTTGTTTTCCAGGCCAGATAATTAGATTTAGCCTGTAGAAGACTATACCTTATCTATCAGCTGGCACAGAAAACCTGCTGATTGTCCCCTCTGGCCAGACCCTGCTGCTGTGTGTCCCCATTTGCCTGCTCCCCAACACCTCTCAGGGAACAGCTGGCTGCTCCCCAGCATGGCCCAGGCACCTGGATACCAAAGGCATTTGGGTGGTCAGTGCTAGGATGGACTGTCTACCTGCAGAGGTGCTGGCAGCCTCCCTGATTTCTGAAGACACCTTCAATGTAGTGCCCTTCAGGATTTTAAAGTTATCTTCATTATATGGAGTATGTGGAAATCACCTTGGCCCTGAAATGGTTAGTGCAAACGGGACGTGTTTGCTGCCAGTAGGGAACAGAGAAGTACAGCTTTGTCTGGGTGGAGCTGCTGGGACTGAGGTGGGTCGCAAGCAGGAATCAAGTTGGAAAATGGAATTTAACAGCACTGCTTTTGTAAAAATGAACACCAAAAATTATCAAGATCTTGGTCTATTGATTCACTGGGAGAGATCACCTCCGTTAGCATGGCTAACCGTAACCTGCTACTCCGTAAGCAGGAGTAGCTGCTGCTGCACAGCACGCTCCTTTTGTGTTCAGGGTTTTCTCCTACTGAAGGGATTACTGACCAGGTTTAGCCTGTGAGAGAATTTATGACCCAAGAAGAGACAGTTGCTGATTTAAAAATACTAGAGAATATTCAAAATTTAAAGGCATTCCAGGAGATGTCACTGTAGATGGGAAATATGCCATACAATAGGAGGGGGTTTAAATCAGACCCCAGTGATAAGTACATTTAATTTTCCCATCAAATCCAGAAAATTTAAAGAATTTTAGATTACACTTCATTTTACTCTCAGTTGATTTGAAACACTCCTGGGACATAATGCTGTGGGAAGAGGAGTTCTGAGATGAGGCAAACTCACTACTGCCTGGACAAGCCTCATGCCTTACCAGCATGACAAGAGAATGTAAGAGCTTACCAGCATGAAGGTAAGCTCATTGCAGGAAGTCAGCCGCCAAAAACAGAGTACAGAAGTGTACTTTTTGAGAGATTAGAAGTTAAGTAAGTGAAAACAACAGTTGTGGCTTCCATCGTTTCTTCCTTAAGTTACAGTCCATTCTTTCACACTTACGAGAGCATCCATCAGCAGAGCTGCGACCGTGTAGCTCAGGAGGGACCGTCATTCCTGAAGGCTCGGTGCCATTTCACCAGTCCCTGCAGTATGCTATTCACCTTCCTGGTAGCCAGAATTTGCCTCCTCTGTAGCAGTAGCAGTGTGGTTTTGCCTTTATTTTTTGCTGCCATGGCACATTTGTGGTATCTTGGCGCAGACGCAGAGTGTGCACTGAACGAGCTGAGGAGCTGGGACTTGCTATGTCCTCACCCTGATGTACCTTGTGGCATAGTCAGGGGTGGGAAGTGCAGGTTGATACTGCCTTCAACCACAACAGCAAAATCCTCCAGATCTGGTGAGCCAGACCCTCAGGTAACCTAATTGTGGAGAAGCAGCAGAAGCTTTTTGGTGCCGGTATCCCATGCTACAGCTTACACAGACTGCTCTTCAGACATCTAACTCATTCATGTATATTGTGCTTCTCTCAAATCTAGATGCATTTATTTCCCTAAAATGATTAGTCTGGATTCTTATTGGGGAATGCATTAAAAAATACTTGGTTTTATCCCTCTTGAAGAGGGAAAGAAATACTGTCTATGTACAGGGCATGGGTTTTATACTGAGAAACTTGAGCGATGTTTATAATCATGTTTATAACATTTGGCAGCAAATTGGACAGAGCAACTTTTTGGAAACAGTTTTCTTCTGTCATCCCCAGCATGCTTTTGGTTTTGGCCCTGCTTCAACTAGAATTTTTTCCATCCAGCTTGCAATTTTTTTTTTATTCATTTTTATTTTAAGATACGTGATCAGCTAAGAGTTATTATCATATGTTGTGTTTTCAAAGTCTTTCTCCCTGTTAGGATAAGACTTAACAATTGTTACATTCAAACCATTAAAAAATAATCAAGTAGCCCTTTCAACATCTTATGCTGATTTATCTGCTGCTTTTCACTTCATTCAGTTAGGGGGAATGAATTAGACTGGTCTGTTTTGCCTCCTTGCCTGAGGATAGTTTGCTAGGGCTTTGTGGAGAGGCAGCTGAGGGTGTGAAGCCAGATTTTCAAAGGTACCAGATGCTGGCAGATACAGAAGCCTAAAAGATTTTCATAAGTTTTTTGCCTAGCCCCCATGAAATGTTCAGAATTGATGCAGGGTGGGTGTTATCTATCTCATGCACATTTAGAGTTGCATGTTAGGGAGCTTTGGAAATCTATGCCGTGATGATGCCTTTCTGATTTACATTTAAGAAAAGAAAATGGAAAAAGAAAATGAAGTCAGGAATGCACTTGGTTCTACTTTTTATAAGAAAGAAAACAGCAATGAGAGCATTAATGAACACACAAATCCTTTGCTAGTATGACTCTTCCATACAAATAATTGCCCTGAGGATGGTGTGTTGCAGTGAGCGGAAGAGCCTGCTGTGTCTGCCAATGTTTCTGGATATGCCTGAATCCTTCTCCATGAAATTGAAAATGGAATGTTTGACAAGCCATGCTATTAGTTTCATAAAGCTTGTTTTTTTCAAGAGTAGGCTGGAAGGGCTTTTGTTCGTGTATGTGTTTTTCTGCCCTTCTTTAAATTAAATTCTTCCCTTCTTCCAAAGCTCCTCTTGTCCTGAAGAGTGCAGCCACTAATTGTGAATTAGCGGTCAGTGTGTACTTTTAAAAATATGTTTAAGACTCAGACATCCCACTGGCAAGCAGGAAGATGACAGATATATTCTTTGCAGCATTTGTTACTAGTGTGAGCCTGGGAAGTAGTATAGATCTGAACATAACTCACTCATATGCTTGTCCTAGTAGATGATCCTTCAGCGATTGACCTAGACTCTGACTGGAAGGCTCCCACAGAAGAGTGGGGAAACTGGACTGGAGATGAGAAGCATCAGACAGGGGACAAGGAGAAGGTGAGGCAGTGGCTTATGATCAAGGGAGACCTGCTTCACTGAAGTCAGTCTCAGCCAGGCTGGGGTGTCCAGTCCAGCCCTAGAGCCACGCTGGTCACTCCCCTGATATGTACGAGATATCTGGAGCTGGGGGACACACTTGCTGGACATGTGGGATGGGCTGGGGGAGTTGGCTGGTTTTAGGAGTTCATCTGAGATGGCAAGATTGTCCTAAGCAGAAAACTTCAGGTGTTTGCCACCCCACATGAATTAATTCTTTCTACTGCCGCTGACCTTCCTGAATACTATGCTTTAAAAGAAGCATAGAGTCCACAGCTGATACCACCAGCCTTCACACCATGCCAGATGCCTAGGATCTATTTATTTAAGTGAGGGGGTTTGCTGATAGTGACACAGTTGTAGCTTGGGTGGAGAGATTGAAGCAGAAGGCCTGCTGCTTAAATGCTTTGTAGAAGGCCAGGGAAATGTCCCTCTTTGGCAGCAGTGGGAAGAGCATGCTGAGCTTTTGCAAACAGCTCTCTTAACGTATGTACCTTACCCGGAGAGACACCCTGCTTGTTCACTGTCAGCACACACTCCTGGAGATAATCAGTTAAAATCAAAATATCCATGAATCAGCCATCCCAGGCCACCTCTTATAAAATCTCTGATGCTTTCAGGATTTGCCAAAAGGCAAAGCAGGCATTAATTTCTGCCTTTCTGGACTCGAAAGCAAAACACAGCGGAAGAAGAAAAACACTGAAGTGAAGGAAGCAAGGCGTGGAGCTAGACCGAGGCATGTGAGTATTTTGTACTCCCAGAGCAGAGTCTGGTTTTCCAAGAGCAGAGGGGGGGTGTCTTCTCCATTAGGATGATGTGACCTAAGGGAGGCTTTTCTTCCTCTCCATCTTCTGGCTTCCTTTTCTCTTTTCTCCCTGCTCTGTTGTAAAAGAAGGGTGAGCACAGTGACCAGTGGGATCTGCAGCATGGTATTCGCTAACATGTTTTCAAAAGTTTGATTTTGCAACTCAGAGAGGAGCAGATGGATTTAATCAGGGGAAAAAAATGCTTTCTCAGGCAAATGCACTCCAAGTTTAGTGTACAACTGGGCTGTGTTTATCTGTGATGGGAGGTCACCTGGAGATACTAACAGTAATGCAGAGGTGGTTGCCAAAAGGCAGTGAAGATAAAGCGAGATCACTGTTATACCAGTAAAAAGCTTACTGAGAGAAAAACATCTCTAGAGTGCAAGATAAAGGCTGTGGAAAATGTCAGCTCATTTAGGATGGGAAGTACAAACGAACAGAGTGTTGACTGGGTTTTGGACCAGTTCTTGGCTGTGTTATCCTTGCTGCTCAGTGAAATGAGAAGTGAGGGAGACACCTGAAAATGTCCTGATTGTTTTTCCTACACTTGTCACAGAATATGTTGCCCTGGACTCATACAGCTGTGTAGTATCATTTGTCTTCCCCTTGCATTTGCTGTGGTCTCTCCTGGTCCTTGGGACAATTTTGGTCCCTGAACTCCTGATGCTCCCATTTTAAGGGAAAAGCTTTTAACTAACTCACTGACCAGAATCTTTCAGATGGTCATTAGGACAGCCCATGAGTCACCGGAGTGCTGCCGACTCGCTCTCTCTCTTCTTGCACATCCAATTAGTTGCTTTAGCTTTGTACGCACCTTAATGAATAATCGTAATAGTGCTGCTCAGACTCCTCGGGACAGCATTGTTATTCTGGCAGTTTATGATGGGCCAGAAGGAGTTTGTGCTGCACGTCAGCCCCAAATGCTGGTGTCTGCTGCTGTGCAAGATCATCCTTTGGAGATAGACATAAAAAAATGGAATCACTTACAAAGCCAGATACACACAGTTGCTCATCACACTCCCTTTGCTACCTCCAGTATTTCTGTGGACTGTGGTCATTTAGCAGTCACTGGGTACATCTTAGTCTTCAGTCTCACTAAATATTTAAAGTACTTTCTCCTCAATGTATCTTGCTGTTCTTCTATTCATGGGGGGGAAACAAGGGAAAAGGTGGTAATGAAAGACAATTTGAATACTTTAATCCCTTCTAAAACAAATAAACAGGAGGTATGTAGATGACATGCCAGAATATTCTAACCATTTAAAAACTAATTTGTCCTGCAGTTTCTTTAAATACCCTAATTCCCTCCAGTAATGACATTTTCTCTCATATTTTGTACTCGGATACGCTTCGTTTAACTCATATGCTTATTGAAGCGTATTGTTTCAATTAAGCCCCAGCAAGGTTTGGAAACAAGAATGGAAGAAAGCCCAAGGGACTTGATATCTCCAAACCATAGCAGTGATGCAGTCTGTGCTTCCTTCAGAAAATCCTTGGATGTTGCTAATAATTCACCCAATAACGGTAAGTGGCTGGTTTTGCACATCTGGTGAATTTTGGTTTCAGAATAACGCGTAATCTGAGAAGCGTTCACAAATGCACTTTTAAATGGGTCTGTGAAATGCTGGTCCTTCAGCTGGATGTGTTAAGTCTTAGAGAGGCTCCGTTACATCTTTTTTTTCTGTGACAATTACCTGTTCCTGCTCCTGCCAGAGTTAATGAGCAAAACTGCTGTTGCATTCAGTGGAAGTTATTTTTGCACAGTGGTTTTAAACGTGAAATGGAAGCAAACGTGTGTGTGAGTCAGAACCCACTAAAACCATGCAGAGCCCTCCCCGTGACTTTGGATTGCCCTTGTAAATAGGTGGGTTTTATAAAACACATCTAAGACCCTCAAAATGCCCTTCTTTAGGCAAAAAGCCATCAGTTCCCAGGGACGTGATTGCACGTGGAATGTTTGCGCACTGGCCCCTGTTGTTTCTATAGCAGATGTACCCGGAAAAAAGGAGAGGAGGAAGAGGAAGAAAATGAAGAAAGAGACTTGAGGGAGGTATGCAGCTGCCAGAGTGACAACCCAACGAGGCAGGCATGCCGATGAGCTGCAAGGATTTCTGTGATGCCGCGCTGAGCCCGAAGTAAAGAGAGGCTCTAGGAGACCTCCCAGTGAGAAGAAGAGGAGAAGAGGAGCAGTGAGCCCGAGAGCGTGAGTGTGTGAGAGAACGGCGAGAATGAGCACGCTGTGCACAGGAGGTGACTTCCAAACAGTGTGGCTGTTCACTACAAACTGCTGCCCTTGGTTAAAAGCTGTTGAATGGGTTTTGACTGGTTGCATTAAGTTGTTTCAGTTTTTCACTGTCATGATGTTTGTCAACTTGTAATGTTATATATATGCCATTGTAGAGATGGTCGGGACATACCTGTCTGTGATTGTACTTCATTTCCACGGAGGGTCCACCAGCTAGTCTGGTGTCCTCTGGCATTTTTCCAGAGGTGCTCGTCAACGAGCCAGTAATGTAGAGAAGGAAGCATTGTTCAGAGACAAAAGGAGAAAAACATGGATTGTTCTCAAACCTCCTAAATCTTTCACATTCCTGTTGGCTGCTACAGTCAGCTCTTTGCCTCATACTTCGACATATTTATGCTTTCCACCCTGCATCAGGCTAGGTTGCTCCACAAGGGAAAATTTCTAAAAGAGATTTTAAACTTATTTGGAAAGATAGTCTAACCCCTTTTTTTCTCCTTAGATTTCATAGTGGGCTAAAGTTTAAGGTCTGTATGTCCAAAGCATGTTGCATTTGTACTTAGAGTAGATGAAGTAACTTTTTGAAACAATTTTTCTTAATCTGATGTTTGGAAGTTTTTATCATTTTGTTACTTAAGTATTCTAATATAAACTAAATTTGTGAATGAGATTTTTCAAAATGACATTTTACTATTTATTGAAGAATGTGTATTTCTCATTGTCAGAGGGCTTATGAAGGAGGGAGTGTGTTACAACTGAGTACTATGGTTTATAAATAACACCAAGTTGGCACCACTAGAAGGTGAAGCTTTTCATCCCTGAGGAGCTGCAGCTTTGGTGGTACCTGGAAGAGTTTCTTCAGTTGGTCCTGAGACTGTGCCTCCACCTTGACCCATCCTAGAAGTGCTGCCTCAAAGGATGAGATAGTGATTTGTCAAATCTCCATCTGCATTTGACTTCGTGCCTTTGGAGGTTGTGTGGGAAAGCTGTTACTAATGCATGTTAAATGTCTGCACGTTCCCTTTGTAGGCATTGGGCTGATGCTCTGAAACTCATTTCACAAAGGACACTGAGTAACCAGGGATGTTAATGGCTTTGAAGCACCACAGCAGCACTCCTGCTTGTATCATTGAGCCAGAGGAGAGCTCTGTGCTTCTGCCCTCACAGCCACCCAGTTCCTGATGCTGCAGCTCAACACTTTTACCTGATAGCCTTCATGTGTTGCATAGCTGTCAAAGCAGCTGTATCCTTCAGAGAAGCAATTAATGGCAGTAATGTATTTGTGTTTGGAGTTTAGCTACTACATGTTAAAGGGCAGTTCTCTAGTGCTGTGGGTTTTGGGGTGGGTAGCTGTACAGTGTGCCCTGAAATTCAGCACAGCAGGATTGTTTCAGACAGACAGGTGAGGGGGAAATCTTAGCTGATGCCACTTAGAAGCCCACTGTCTAGAATCTGCACATCTTGGTGTTTGTGTCTCAGTGTAGGGGAACTATAGGCAGTTTATGAATGGACTGAACAGACCAAAGAGCTTTTTATCCCGAAAGTAACTGGTTTGGGGCAGACGCATAACAAGAAAATACACGGCCTCACTGGAGAAACAAGTACAGCAAGTTCAAGGATTTAGAAGATGTGTTAATGAGTATGTGGGTAATGAGTAAGGTTCTGCTATCTCTGAAGCCAGAGGAAAACATTCATTGACCTCAGTAGGGCCAGGATATTGCCCAAGGTCTCTGTTTAGCATTGAAGATAACCTCTATCATAAAAAAAAAAAAAGAAGAATAAAGGAGATAAAGAGAAGCTCACAAGATTAGTAGACTCCAGATTGCTTCTGCTTTTTTCTCTGTATCTGCTTGCAAACTTTTTGATGTCTGTGTAATTATGTTTGATTTCAACTTATTACAGTATTTCAAATGTTTGTTTTTTATAATAAAAAAATCAAAACTTCCGCCCAAAGCCCAGCACTCATGAGCAGTTTTATTTAATTAACTTTTATGTGTTTGAGTAAGAGCAGTTGTTTTTTGCTAAAAGCATTTCATTTTAATGTTTCTAAGGAGGTACTCTAAATGTTTTTTAAGAGATTTCCTTCGTCTGACTCTTCTAGGTTTAGGAAATCCTCATGACATTCTTCTGTCGTTGGAATAAAAGAGCAGTCAAATCCTGTAACACTGACAAGTTGACTGTGGTGCTGATGACAAGCAGCAGCAAATTATATTACCCAGTTTGTCTGTCAGATCCATTGGTACCCCTTTTACTGACATCAGCAGTATCAGGAGAGATGCATTTTTCTTCTGGCTCCACTGTTTCACAGATGGGAAGTCCTCACTGTAATACAGATGGGCTCAGTGTTTTATAGCAGCATGTTATTTAATACCCCATTCTAATGTAGGCAAAGAAAATACACTCCTACAACTGAACACTGTTGAGGGCAGTCTGTCCTAAGTAATTGCAAAGCTCTCTTCAGGGCAAATCTGGTGGCAATGCACTGTCTGCGTGATTCCTCTGCTGTATCAGTACCATTGCTGCGAGTAGTTAGGAGGGGTATGTTGGGTGCTGTTTGGTTCGTGTGGCTGTGGTAGCACTGGGAGCCTTTCTGTGCCACATCCCCCAGCGCTGCTGCTACGCAGCCTCCCAGAAATAGGAAAGTGTGCTGGGTCAGTGAGTGGGCTGAGCTTAAAAATCCAACCAGACCGAAACACAGAGCACTCAGCAACTGCTGTTAGCTTCCATTCTTTCAATTCCTAGTCCTCAGAGGCTGAAAAACCATCGCTCAGTTTAACAAATGGCTACTGCAGATGGCCAGCGCCTCTGAAAGCAGACCTTTGAGCCCCTTAGGAAATTCCCCTTCCTTTCATCGCTGCATGTTCAGGCTACTCCATGGTTTCTATGCTTCTCAGACATGTTTCCCCTTCTGCGAGAATTAACCATTCAGTTCAGATCATCACCCTGCTGTGCTGCTTCTATCAGCAGGAGTGTTAAACAAATACCCTTGACGTGCTCATTCTCCTAGTCTCCAATCTTTGCTGCTGCAGACTAGTGTTAAATCCTCAGACAGGTGATTCAACATCCCTCTGACAAGTTGTAGCATTACTTGTGCTATAGCCAAATATTTCTATCCTCCATATAACTTATCCCTTAGAAGGGTAAAATTAGAGTAGACTTTCTTTGGTCGTTCATCAACCCAGCGCAGTCTAATTGCCAGTTCATGCTGGCATGATCCTGCTGGCTCTCCCTGCCTTTCCCCTAAGCAATTTATTAGTTGCTCAAGTGGCACATTCCTCGGAAACAGCCTAAAGCTCTCCCTGTGCCTGCAGACAGCCCAGCGGCTGGAAACCAAACCTCTGGGGCAGCCTCGGCGTGGGGGGGGGGTGGGATGAAGCGTGGCTGGGAAAACATCTACAACCTGGATAGGAGCAAGCAATTAATTGTTACAGAAGCAGCTGCAAATGATGAAATACATCCACTGCTTTAAGTTTCAACTTTCTCTAAATTCAGCCTGCTCTATTTTGGAAATGACGCTCTTTCTTGTGGGAAGCCTTTTGAAAGTGGAAGATTGGCTGTATCCCTAATAATCGGCCCATATCCGTAAGTGATGGGTGAGCGAGACAGCATCTCAGGCATTAAGATGTGGTTAATGCTGTAATTGATGAACTCCTGACCTACAAAGCTGTGTTTACTCATAGACAGACTGCAGCATGCAAATGCAGAGGCTGAAGCTTGGCTTCACGCTCAAACCGTGGGGTAGCACCATCAGGGTTAAGTGGTGCGACCGCAGAGAGGGATTTGGCCTGCTGCTCCATAATTATCTGTAATTGATCATTGTAATCATCTGCAATTATCAAGGTTCCACCCAATCTGCCTATCAGTGGCACAGCTGACATATCTGCATGAGCCAACTATCAGGTAGACATGCTAATTGCTTGGCTGAAAATAATTTATTTACTATGCTAACAACTCAGGCCTGCTCCATAAATACTGAACATCTAAGGGTAGCTGGCTCCTTGTGAGGAGACAGGGTTTTTAAGTCATGGGCTACAAAGATCAGATGTAGGAAATGTCCTCCTTCTGTGTACATACTGAACCAGACCCAGGGGTCTTTTCAAGGCAAACTGAACTTTCCAGTATGTGCCATCCCTGACCTCCAGCTCTGCGGATGTTCTCATCCCATGAGATGTTCTCATCCCGTACACTGTAACGCTCTGGTCTCAGGAGCAAACTCCCTGTGTCTTCTGGTGCAAAAGCCACTGTAACAGCAATTGACCCTTGTATTGTCTCATCAAGAGAATATTAGAAACTTGATAAACATCATTTCTGGTCAAACTTAGATTTCTCTTTGCATGCACTGTTTTCCTTTGGTGGTGGTCCTGTGCAGTGCAAATTATAGAAATATGATAAATGACTTTATCAAGCATTTCTGGCACCATGAGCTGCCTGCCACTGTGCTCCTCCTGGAAATCTTTGATGAAACCCCAACCTGCAAACCCATTCCAAGAGCCAATGCGTAAAGGAACAACCGTCACATGAAGGTAACTCTTCCTGCTTCCCTGGACAGGTAGCGTTCAGGTCGCCAGGCTCCTGCTGTTCACCCTGCCAAGATTCACAGGGAGGCAAGTCTGGGCTGTGGGCTGGAGCAGGGAGACTGCCAGTAAGCACACGACACTTCCCATTGCCAGTGCTCGCTTTTGGTCATGTGACAGTGCTGAGATCTCTGAAACGGCAAAGTACCAGTTTAGATTACACTATTCTTAGACATTTTTTATAGCTCCTCAGCTGTATGAAGGCTGATATAAATGAGCCACAGCTCTTGTAGTTCAGCAGGTTTTGATTCTCTAAATGAATACAAGAATTTTTATTCAGTGTCTGATACTCTGAAAACCTGAGCAAATATCAAGTAACCCAGAAACACAGTCTTGTGCTAATAAAAGTTTGACGTCATGCTATCATATTTTAGCTGGTTTTCTAACCCTGACTTTCTGATCCATCTGTTATGTGTTAAAAGGATTGGAACTCAGTTAAATTGACTCTTGCTGGTAAAAGGTAATTCATATTGTTAACAGCAATCAACCAGAACAAAAAGTACAGAAGCTTGGAACATTACATTAGAAATCCCAAAGTGATGTTGATTAATTCAATAAACAAAAGCAAAATCCAATAACCACAAAACTCATCACGATACATTCTTATCTCTTCTACAAGAAACCACTGAACCTCCAAACTAGCTTTTTTTTCTTCTAGCAGAGTCCATCTTGGAGAAAAAGGCTCGTAAAATTTGAAGTGCTGACTTCAGGATATCTAGGATTTCACTGTGTGAGTCACCAACAGGAAACTTTCCCTCCTGACTAATTTAGGGATTTTTTTTTTTCCCCTCATTGATATGTTAATGCTTTACTTTTAGTCCAATATATTCTTATTTTTTTTAGGGAATCAAAAAGCCAATCCATGCTCTCAGATATTTTTCACACCATCTGCACCAGTTCTATTGATTTTTCTAAATTCTGTTTAAGGGATCTGGTGTTACATGCTGCAGTATCTGTGTAAACAATACACTGGTTTCTCTGTGATGTTAAAACCTTGCTTTTTAACTGAAAAGTGGTTGCTCAGTTTGGAAAATAACCAAGTCTGGGAAGCAAAGGCACCTTTCCTCTTTTTTTTTTTTTTTTTTAATTTTTATTTTATAATGTAGAGCAGCAGCTACACCAATAAAGTTACAGGAAAAAAAAATAAAAAAAGACAGAAATAGCTTGTTACTGATCTCACAGTCAAGCGCCTTCCATTCGGGATGGAAGGGATCCAGCATACCCTGCACTGCACTTTTTATTCCCCATGGCAAAGAAGCCACTGGACAGGAGACTTATTTGGTGTTCTTATCACTTTCACTGCTCTTTGTGATGTTCATCTCCCTGTGCCTCGGTTTCCTCAACCACAACCAGGATAACTTTTTCATTATAAAGCGATACGAATTCTGCCTGCAGAGGTTACGTACGACGATCAGCTCACGGCCTGTAGCTTTCCCCTCACACACACACACAGAGCAAAGGCTGAAACAGAACAGTACCTCATCTCTCCTAAGCAACCTGGCACTACTTTAGTGCATGCAGGGAAGTAAGGACTCAGTGTAAGTCTAAATCAACATCTTCTAGACTGAAGAATGGCACAAAAGGGAGAGACTTACAGAAGGAATTACAAAAAAATTGGCATAAACTTAGTCTTAGTGCTGTATTGTTTTGGTATCTGGCAGGTGTTGAACTTAAATTTTTGAAGAGGCTGCAGGAGAAGGCAACCCAGCCTCTCGTTTACCTGATCCTTGCCATTCTGCTGTCACATGTATTATTTTCACATATGATTATTCAGCAATGATTTGTGTTTGGTAGACCGTTGCCAGGCACTCTCAAGACAGAAGTTCAAATCAAGCCTAGATGTGCTTTTTGAAAGACCCAACTCATTCAGCTAATGAGCAACACTGTGATATCAAAACTCCTTCCGTCCCTACCTGCTGAGAAGGAAGGAGTTAAGTGTTATGCTGGTAAAAGAATCTGAATCATTCTTTTGCAGCTGCTTCTGACTTTCAGATATGTGTAGGTCTCTCTGCTCTTACTGCTGTGGAAATGGACAATCTGCTCCCGCAATGTCAAGGTCTTTTTGCTATTTGGGAAAGAAAGTTTATCACCAGTACTCTATGTCTCTTTGAGATTTTGCTTTGGCTGCCATGACTGTAAGCTGAGCCCTTCAGAATTTTTAATGTATTTAGCCTCTATTTAGCCTCACAAATCCTCTCTAAACTAGCAAAAAGGAGAGAATTAAGACTCAGAGAAATGGAAGTGCCTTGCCTGAGGTCATCAGGGCTGCTTGTGGCACGGAAGAACTGGAATCTTTCACAGAGGGTAGGACTAAAATCATTAACCTATTCTCTCTTCTCCCAACTACAGGAAACAATGCAATCATTCTCAAAATACTCTTTAATCTTTCTTTTTTTTTCTTTTTCTTCTTTCTTTTTTTTTTTTTTTTTTGAGGGGAGGAGAAAGCAGAGAGCTTTTTTTATGAACACTCAATAGTTCCACATCAGATTATCCTGCTGCAGAAAGCTGCTTTGTGACGTTAAACGACATTCACATTATTCTTCCCAGTATCTTTGTTGTCTGCAGGGTGTAACAAGCAGTGAAGCTCAAGGGAGTCACATGAATTTTCATTCTGAGCCTGGCTGACAAAGATATGAACACTTAATTAAGATTTCTTTCATCTCATGAAAATAGCCCTGAAGATCTGAGCCCAACACGAGAGCTGCCAGTGATGCTAGCGAAGGCAAAGCATCCCACTGCGAGATCTTAGTGGGAACACTTGCCCTGCAAACCATCTGAGCTGAGAATGGAATCTAGGTGTTTCCGAGCGGATGCCCTCACTCCAGCGAGAGGCTCCTGCTTTCTCTTCTGACTCACTCCAGTCCTGTGGTTTCCTCTCTCGCACAGGGACAGACCAAGAAGGAGGGAGAGCCTCTCGACTCGGCAGGAACAATGTCATCAATTCAGGCACACATGCTGCACCAACAGTTGGCTTCGGCTTCCCAACGTGCCATCTGTGAGGAAATTCATTTTTTAAATGACTGATTACAACAAAATGCACAGTCCCTTTCTATTTATTTACATCCGTGCATGTATATTGATTAAAATTAGTCCTTTTTTTGCTACATTAAATCAGTGTTGATAATGAAGCATCTGTGCACCGAGCTCAGAACATTAGGAGCAGTAAAGAAACAAACAATAGTTTATAATAGGATCATTTAAGCAGTCTTAGCAGTGCTTACAGCATGTTTATTCAGAAATGAAATATGCCCTAAGGAGGAAAAACACTAATTATGGAACACAGGGGATTTAAAATGAAAAGGTCAGTTTTAAAGCCTTTAAGTAAATAATTTGAAACAACTCAGCAACAGCTCATGTTTTAAAATAGACTAAGCAGCTAAAACAATAAAATGTGTTAATTGTATGATCTGGAATATATCAAAAGGATAAGTACAGTCACCCTCATTACCTTCTCATGATTCAGAATGAAAAAAAACCTGACATATATCTTGGTGTGTATATATGCACAGCAAATATTTATGACTCTGAGTGTCTCATGTTAGTTGTACGTGGCCAAGAAGGAAATACTTGCAGCTGCACCAGGGTTAAAATAAACTGTGTGCATATCTTTATCAACAGCTCAGGTCTGCACAAACCACCGGCTGCCCTTGGGTCAGAGGACATTTATAGGTCTTGCTCCATATGGGAACAAGAGACCTTGCGTGTAAGTGGTGAAGTATCTCTTACCACATACAGATATGAAGGCAGCACTTGGATTCATACACGGTATTTCTAATGAGCACATGCATCTGGGATCACCTGCAATTTTCACTGGGACTAATGAAGTCCCATTTGGGAACAGGGACTTTGACTCACAAAAGAATGAAGTATCTCTGTGGATTAAAACTCACCTCTTCTGTTTACCCTCTTACCACATATCCTCTTAGCATGTAACATCCACATCATCTACCAGAGAGAGTCCAGTGGAGAGCTACGAGGATGATTAAGAGACTTGGGCATCTCCCCTATGAAGAACACTGAGAGAACTGGGGCTGTTTATCTTGAGAGAGGACTGAGAGGGGATCTTGTTAATGTCTGTGAATATCTGAGGGGTGGGTGTCAAATGGAAGAAGCCAGTCTCTTTTCTGTAGTGCCCAGCAATAGGACAAGGAACAATGGGTATAAACCTGAGCATAGAAGATTCTACCTCAACACGTGGAGAAACTTGTGAGAGTGACAGAGCACTGGAACAGGCTGCTCAGAGAGGTTGTGGAGTCTCCTCTAGAGACTTTCAAGACCTGCCTGGATCTCTTCCTGCATGGCCTGCCCTGGGTGATCCTGCTCTGGCAGGGGGGGTGGACTCAATGATCTCCAGAGGTCCCTTCCAACCCCTAACGTTGTGATTCTATTAACAGACAATATTAATGATTTAACCCAAAGAATTACCACAAAAGAATAGCCAAAGGGTTTAAACGAATGAAACCCTCTACAGTACTGGCTGAACCACAGCAAAAGCTGTGGGATGATGGTAGCACCCCAAAGCAGGCTCTACTAAGGAGACTACTACTCCTTTTTTTTTGGAAGAAAGGCTTGTGGTTGGACAACAGTTTCCCCCGTAGGGCTTTGGCTGCCTGCTCCAAGGCCAAGCACCAGCGTTTCGCCCTGGTCAACCCTCACCGACCCTGCGTGGGGAAGTCTCCCCAAACGCCTGGCGAGCGGACCGCAGGCCTGCCCTGGGGGACCCGTCAGGCCGAGCGGCACCGTCCCTCAGGGGGCTGTGGCGGGAGGAAGGCAGGCCCCGCCCCAAGATGGCGGGCAGAGGGGGCAATGCCCGCCGCTGGCCTCGGGCCTCGCCTCAGGTGAGCCCCGCCCCGCCGCCGCAGGTGAACGGAGGGCGTCGCACCCGAGGGCGCTCTGATTGGTCCGCGGCGCCGCCTATCGCCCGTTGCCGCGGCAACGCGCACGCCCTCCCGCAGGCACACCCCTGCGCCCCCGCTGTCGGCGGCTGATTGGCCAGAGCGGCGGTGACGCGAGGGTTTTCCGGCCCTCAGCTGGAGGGGCGGTGGGTGGAGAGGGCGAGCGGCGGGTTCGGAGGCGGCAGGTCGGCGGTAGCCGGTGCCACCATGACGTTCAAGCGGAGCCGGGACCGCTTCTACAGCACCCGCTGTTGCGGCTGCTGCCATGTGCGGACGGGCACCATTATCCTGGGCACCTGGTACATGGTGAGTGAGGGACAGACGCGGGGGGCGCCGCTGAGGGGGCGGCGGTTTGGGCTGCGCGCACGCGTGGCAGGCCCGGCCCCGGCCCGGGCCGTGAGCGGGTGGGCAGCGCGCAAGCGCCGCCGGCGGGCGCGGGCTCTGAGAGGCGGTGGGCGCGGTGGGGCCGCCGCTCTTCTCGCCTGGGGAGTTGGTCCTCTTGGCGAGCTGGCCGCGCCGTGGTAGCCATCCCAGCCGGCACTGCGCTGCTCGCCGCGGGGGCAGCCGCTCCACTTGGCGGGAGTCACCCGGCGTGGCTCGGGCCCCTCTTTCTTTCTGGGGTCTGTTTTGTGCTTGCCAAACCCTCCTTATCCCTCGTCCGCTTCCCTTGTGGTTGGAAAAAGAAAAATTGAGCGAAAGTTGAGGGTATTCAGTCTAGGTCTCTGAGGGGTTCTGTTACCTTTCCCTTTTTTGGATGGGAGGGTGGCGTTTCAATACGTTGCATGCTCCCCACGGTAACCGAACAACTCCTTGTAAGAGAGGAGGTGCTGGCGTGGCGAGAGACTGGCACTTGGAGTCCGCTGAGAAGAGCGGGTTAACATGTGGTTCCCCTGGCTCCTGCCGAACTTCTGAGAGGGAAGGTGGAGGATCTTTAAAGTGAACGCGGCATCTGCTCGTTGGAGGGCTTTGTGCGAAGGGGAGTTCCTCGTCTTCTCAGCGCGGTAGTTGAAGAACAATGCGGAGAGATTCAAAGCACCTCCTGTGTTCTGGCTGGGGGGTGCTTTGAGAGCGAGCTGTGAAGCTGAAATACTAATGCTGGTTTTGAGCTGGAGTGAAGCAAAAATGTGAAAACAGTACCAGGAAGTTAAGGCCTGGAGCCTTAACTTTTAGTTCCCTTTTATTGAAGTCATTTCCTCATCTTTCTTTCCTGTTACCCCCATGGGCAGGGAAAAAAAATGTAAGGATAGTTTAAAAACGTTGCATAACAGTTTTTTTTATTATTCTCTGAAAGCTGTGACCAAAGCCTGTATTCTCCTTTACCTTTCCTCATTTTGTAAAAATAGAGGATGATGAATTTTTCCACTTTGATGTGAAGGAGCCATGCCCAGAAACTGCTTTTACAGGCATGGAGATTTAAGTTTGGAGAGTTTATGGTTTATCTTCAGCAGGTATGGGCAGAGGTGTTTTTTTTTTTAATTTTTAGTTTTTTATTTTCAATCTTGGTCCATTTTATTGACAAAAAAATTAAGTGTACAGGCAAACAATAAAATGGCAGGACGGGACCAGGAGAAAAAAGCAAGGCAGGGTAGTAGGAAGTGTAACAAAACTAGGAAAGCAATGTTTTTTTCTTTTTCCAAAAAGACATTGGAAGAATGTCTTGTTTGTTCTACTATTAATTCAAGTAAAGCAGAAAAGTAAGGTCCGTTGCAGTGCTGAGCACAGGACTTGTTACAGAAACCTACAAGACTTCCACAAGTTTTACCCTGTGCTGGTGGAAGGAGATCAAGAATATGATTCTGGTACCTCAGGTAAAAGCATAAATGAGTAATAAGGAGCTGCTCATCCATGTTATGAAACAAAGGCACCTCACCGCCTTCCCTCCTCCTGTGTTCCTGTTCGCAGGAGTATCTAGAAACCAAAAAACGTGGTGGGGGCAGTGAGCTGAGACGTGCTTGCCCTGACCACGCACCCGGTAGTACTCCCAGCTTCTGCCTCTCTTGCTGTGCTTGTTTGGTCTTGCTGTCTGGATGCAGCACCTCTTCCTCTCAGCCTGTGCGAGTATCCGTGGTGCTTGTGGACGGTGAAAGGTTTGCTGGTTGGTGACGAGGCTGGTGGCTTCAGAGGCGGAGCGAGGTCTGAGGTCAAGTGTTTCTTTGATCTCATGTAACCACAACGGATTTGGACTGCTAGAGGGAAAAGCAGAGTTGAGCTCAGGGTAGCAGGGTGCTGATTGATTTTTTTTTTTCCTATGAACTGTATCAAATGCTTTGTTAAAGTAAGCATCGAAATTTGTTATACAGTTCTTCCCAGCGAAGTTGATAGCTCTTAACTCTGATAACTGTTGGCTGTTTGAGCTGAAACAAGTCTTAGATGGTCTTGACTACTGTTTTAAATCAGAATTCAACTATAATTCATACCCTTTGAAGGCAAAGTACAATTTGGGCAGTGAAAATGAAATTAACTTTGTGCTGACAAACGTAAAAAAAAATAAAATTAAGTGGCCTAGGGTATGTCAAGTTATTTAGGGATGTTCATTAATCCACCATTCAAGGGTATCACTAACTTCAGTTCTTCAGGTGCTAGCTTGTGATAAGCAGTTCTAAATCACTTTAATGATCTGTGCTTGTAAGCTACGGTGGGACAGATAGTAACTTTCTGTGTGGGTGTGCTAGGTTATTTGGGGTTTGTTGTTTTTTGTTTTGTTTGGGGTTGTGTTTTTTGTTGTGTTTCTTTGGGGAGGGAGGGTGTATGTGTGTTTGGTTTTGTTTTTTTTTTACCTCGCGAGTGTGGTCACCTTATGGTGGGGGAGAACGCAGTTCAACAATAGCTCTGTGTTACTGACAATCTTGGGCAGCCTGTCTGTACTGGATATACTGTGTTCTTGGTCTGTGCAGTCCTGAAGGAATTGGATGCCAAACATAAAATGGAGTCTCGCAGCAATCCACTCCAGATGTTTTAGTAAGATAAGAGTTTTGGCTACTCAATAACGTGTGCGCTGTGCTTATGTAACAAGTTCTTTAGGCATTTTCCTATTCCTTGCCTCTTTGTGTAATCTTAAAGCTTGCATCTAATTAACTTGGCTCCTCAGTGAAACAGTTATATCCTTGTCCTTGTGTGCTTCCGAGTCTAGAGAGAACAAGGGTATCATGGTCAAAAATGGTGATGCTGTGTGATCGAACTGTGTCTTTTAAGAATGCTTCTGTCTGTTGCTACTGTTTCTGATAAATAGATAAAGGTATATTTGAAAAAAAGATGAGTTAAGAACATTTCTAGCAGACTTACACTTGAGTTCCAGGACACTTACTGTTTGTTTTACTCTGCAACACCCACTACACTTGTGCTGCGTAGGAAGGAAAAAGAAACCTATTCCTAGCTCCGTAATTGCAAATGTGTGGCTTTGAAGTTTGTTTCTTCCTGTAAACTTTCATCTTGGTCACAGCACTTTCCAGAAACTGGAAGCATGAATGCTGCACTGGCAAAAATCAGATTAGAGTTCAATAAACAGTGTAAAAGTAATAGCATTGTTTTGGAGGGAGTGGCTGTTTCAGTCTGGCAGCAAACTTCAGTGATGGAGTCAAAATGATGCAATTGCTGCTGGTTAGTAGCAGAGTGAGGATCATCTCCACGGTTTGTTCATGGAGGAAGAGTTCCAGAAATGAAGGACTGTAATTGGTCTCAAACTAATCTTGACAGTGCTAGAATCTCCAAAGTACTTTATTTAAAATTATTCTTTTCCTGGTTTTGTTATTTCAGTATAATAATAACAAATAATAAAAAGGGGAAAAGCCAGAACAAACCCCCCATCTTTGTTTCTTCAGGAACATATTTAAGGAAAAACACTGGAAAAGTGAGAGGAATATGAGGAAATGTAGTAGTGCACTGCAATTCCCCTCTTCTTTTATGCTTGTAAAAGGAAATAAGCAAAGGATAAGTAGGAAGTCTTCTTTATGTCCAAGACTTTCAGTCACTCAGTGCTCGGGGAAGCTTAGACTTCATGTACAGGCCTCCAGAGACATGAAGCACTTACATGATTAGGCATTAACTGTATACCATGGAGATAAAACTCATTAATTAAAAGGCTAATGCTTGTTGTAGTCCCACAGTCTTTTGAGCTTTGCTCATATGGGGAGTTAATATTTCCCTTACCGATTTGTAATAAAGGCTGACTTTCTACTTTAATATTTGGTCGAGGCTATACCAAGCTTCCTTTATGCTCAGTTATCCCAATTATAAGAGTAAAATACACTTCTTAAACTGTTACAAAAATAAATGAAGCTTTTCTTAATGGAACCATCTTTAGAGTAAGAATTTTAACATGCATTTTGTAATGTATGTTATTTTTTGACTTCCTAACAAAAACAAACACCCCACAAAAACAAACAAACAAAACCCCAACAGCAACAAAAAACCAAACCAGCACCTAACAACCCCAAAAAACTTAGGAGGGGTGGCTGATGAGATTTCTGTCCTGTTACCTTGGAACCATGCACTGTCCACTGATGCTGGCTTGTCAGGGTTGGAGGTGGTATTTTGGGGAGTGTTCAGTTTACAGTGAGACTTAATGTGCTACACTTTTTTTTTCCCTGGCTTTTCCATGTAGAACACTTGTGAACATATACTTTATTCCCAGTGAGTATATTCTGTTAAGCTCTGATGATGCCTTGCAGTCCAAACTACACTTTTACTGCTGGTCACGTTGACTATCAAGCTGAAACGCACCTCGTGGTCTTGGTATCATCAAGCTTCTGTGAAAGAAGAATGATAATAGTTAAAATACAGGCTCTGGCTTTGTGCTTGAAAGGATTCCTCATTTGGAGCTGTTGGTAACTCGTAATTGAAATCCGTATGTTGAATATGATTAATTGTTCAGTGCTGTGATATGATTCACAAATAACAGTAATGGGAGTACTGGAAACCCTGGGGTGTTCATTGGCAGAGGTTTGGGTTTGCTTGTTTGTTGGTTTTTGTTTTGAAGTTAGTATTTTTATTCTGTCTTGATCCTAATAGATTGGATTTTCAATGACTCTAACTTTGTATTTTCCTTGTGTGCCATTTGAGGTTGAGAAAATAAAGCTTTAAGAGTTTGAACTGTGCTCAGTAATTAGTGAAATTACTAAGGACTTTGTGCTAAATTAGGATCAGGGCTAGGATGAAGATAAAACCCGTGACAGGTGCAGGATCACAGTCTCACAGGTCCAAAGCATTCGAGTCTGTCAGTCCTTCTGTATTAATTCCAGTGCTGCTTGTTCCTCATCTCGAGGCAGGTAGCCAGTCATGAGAGTTAAACTCCGTATTGAAGTAAAGCTGCCTTTTGTCCTGATCTGTATGGCAGGAAGTTAGTTTCCAAAGTGTAGGTTGATACCCCGGGCTCACTCGGAGGGGAGGAAATGGAAGGCTTGAAAATACATTGAACACAGAAAGCCAGAGCAGGGAAGGATGAAACAGGAGTGGTGAGACAATGTAGTAGTCTATGCATTTGAACAACGGTGAAGCAAACCAAAAGATTCAGACAAGTGGCAGAGGAGCAAGCTGACAGTTTGCCCTGTAGGAAGTGTCTTGTGAGACGGGGGAAATAGGTTCATTTCAAGGTGAAAGCGATTGGTGGCTAAACTTAGTTCTTTACTTCCAGCTGTACTGGTTACTACATTTTACATTCCAGGGCATAAAATGGACTATACAAGTAGCTGAAAGTAGCTGGAATAAGTTTGTGTAATACAAGATGACATAGCATTTCTATAAAACGATCAGCTTTGATTTCACTAAAGAGCAGAAAAGTGTAAGCAAACTTGTCACCATAATATTCCTAAACCCTCGGAAAAAAAGGAAAAAATGCAACAAAATGTTTGTGGGGGTTTTATTTATTTTTTTTGTGTACGTCATTTTTGGTTTGTTTTTAAGAAAAGCTTGTAGCAATTGTCTTAAAAGTTAAAACTCCTTTTGAATATTAAAAAGCTTCTTTCCTTACTGCAAACTTCAGTAATTGTTGCATAATTTGGCAATGTTAGTATCATCGACTGCTGGAATCAGGCCAGTAAAAGAAAATATCTGGCAAATATTCTTAAATTGTGAGAAACTGCAAACCAGTTTGTTGGTTTTTTTTTTTTTCTTCTGAGGCTAATTGTAAAAGATAGTGCTGCTGGTGTTGACCACACTGAATACTGACTGGAAAATGACTGCAGCTTGAAAATACCATCACAACTTTTTTTTTTGTTATGCAACCTTTTTATTTGGCATGCCTCCCCAGATATTCGTAACAGGAACTATGCCCCCGTTAATCTTGAATAGGTTATAAATGCTGTGAATGCAATTTTGCCGAGGCTTAAGCTACTTTTGACTCTTTGAGCTCTGTGCTGTTACTGAAAGCATTTCTGGTATGTACCGAAATGGGGTAACAGTATTTGTCTTCAGTGGCAGTCTGGATGAGGAGGATTGGTAAGCACGTAGCCAATGCTGAACGCTTACAAACTTGGGGGTTCAGTCCTTGTGAGACACTTCTTTGTTTTTTTTTAACTTCACTTGTGTTTGTGTAGCCTTTCTGATGAGGACTGAGGTTTGAATAAATGATCTAGGAAGGGGAGGGAGACAGTTCTGCCCTGCTCGTATTAAAACTGTCATGTGGGAGGAGCCAAGAAGCGAGTTATATTTGAGCATCAGAACTGTTGTGGAAGTTTTTCCTTCATATGCTCAGTGTTTACTATGTGATGTTTGCACATCCTCTTGTACTGCTCGCCCCCCAGCACCGTTTGAGAGTACAGTGCATTAAAGTAACTCTGCCTTTCAGTTTGTTGTAGAAAGCAGAAATTCTTTCCAAGCGTTCCTCACTGTGGCCATTGTTGTACCTTTTCCTTCCTGGCCTCTTTTAACAGTTTCCAGTTTTCCGGTTCACAAATCTCTGCATTCATCACACAGCATCAGTTTGCCTCTGTCATTTGAATCCCTACAAACCCTGTTCATCCTCTTACTTTGCAAAGTTGTGTAGTTGTGACTCATTAAAGCCAGCAAATGTCCAGCTTCTGGTTGTTTTGGGAGTGGTTTTAACTAAATCACCTTGAAATTTAGTTAAATGTTGAATCCTTTTTTTCTTTCTTTTTTTTTCTTCCCTTCCTTCTTATGCATATAGACAAAACAAAGAGTTTATTTCTAATTGAAATGAAAGGTTTATTAGCATATCCTTAAAAAGATCGTAGCTGTTGCAGCGTATAATAACCTTAGGTAACTGTGATCTTTCTCAGGTGGTGAACTTGCTGATGGGCATCTTGTTGACAGTAGAAGTGACTCATCCAAATATAGTGCCAACTGTTGATATCCAGTATGAAGTCATTGGAAATTACTACGCTTCTGAGAGAATGGCTGGTAGGTGTCTAACTGATGTGTTCTGACCACAGAACAGAGCATGCAGTGTCACCGTGGATTTGCCTTCCACTGGTGTGTAATACCTGCTTACAGCTTTTAAATGTGGTTGTATTGTTTTCTGAATTTCTCTTTAATGATTCTGTGAATGAGTTTTACAAGAACAAAACAGACTTATGGAATATTATTTTTACTTCTCATTACTCCTAAGTATCCTACATGGTAAGATTTCTTGGCCTCCTAATGCTTTGAGTGTTGAAGTATGTGTGAAATGTGTCTAATTCATTTTCTCTGTAAAGAGCGACTGTCGTTGCTGTGTCAGTAAAAAAGCAGAAAACTATTTTTAAAGACTTTTTAAAAAACTCACTTATTTTTGCAGTCCTCATAGATTTAAGGAAAGAGCTTACAGCTATTGTGTATGAGTTTACTAAGAGGAAAACCAAACTGTCTTAAAGCGGAAGAATGGAGATGCCAAATACTTGAGTGAAACCAAAATATTTATCTAAGAAGTTTGAGATGCAGAAGAAACATGAGAAAGCATTATGAGCAGAATTAAACTTACTTTTGACTCTATTGCTGTAGACTGTATACGATGTGTGCAGATGTAATTGGTGTCTAACTTTTGTCTCTAACAACCAAACTTTTTAGCTGTGTATGACCTGTAAGCTTGGGTGCATGCTTTGTTTTTCTTGTTCTAAATGTGCAGAGATAAGTTTAGTGTGGCAGTTGTAATGTGTCTTGTCTCAGTCCGTTGTATTACACTAAAATGTAGGGAGGGTCAGATGCAGTCTGGATCAAAAATAAATGGCACAATACGAATGTGGGGTTTGAGATTTCTGGTTTACAGTCATCATGTTAATTATTCATAACCTCAGTCGAGGATATGTCAGTTCTGACCTGTGAGTGTAACTCACATTTATTAGTAATGAAGTAAGAGTGGGAACAAGGACTAAATACTTCATTAAGTAGAATTACAGCAAATATCTGTAACACCTATGGGTGTACATGGTAGCATTAGGCTTAAATGACCGAGAGGTGCTTCTGAAGTGGAAGGTACATTCTCCACTCTTTAGTGTAAAATGGCTATCCCGTGCTTTTGGCTTAGATTCTTCTTTCCCATGTTGGGATATGAGCTAGAGGGTTTCATGTGTGTGCAGGAATACTACAGTTTTGATCGTGCACGTAGGTACTGTGAGTAACAAATTGTCAGAACAAATCCACACTTTTTGGTTCTTGCCGAGTACTTGGGGCTCTCTGAATGCAGTGCATTTCAGGCATGGGAGGACCTCCTTCTCGATGCCATCTGCATATGCAGATATTATCTTGTACTGAATGGGCTACTTAAGTGTTGCTGCAGTGTATCTTTTCAAATTGGTTGCAGGCTAGAAACTCAAGCTTCTCAGATCATTTCTTTCAAGCATGGGAACCACAAAAAAACGTGGCTTCAGTATTGCTAAAAACATTAACTTACCACATCTATGGACTCTCAAGCTGTTTTCTTTCCCTGTGTTTAAAATGTAAACTGTGCTGGCTGTAGAAGGGCGAGTATACTCTTAACTCATGGAAAGCAGCTGTACTTCTGTCATTGGTAACTGATGCACAAGGAGAATCTTTATCATTCGGTTTCCATGAGTGTTCTGGATTCTACTACCATTTGGCTTCTGCTCAACAGCCTTTTCTTGTAAATAATGGGATACCTTCCACACAGTGATTTCCTGTTTTCCATAGTGTTACTGAGGGAGCAGTGCTGCTCCCAGCGCCAATGACTGAATTATATAATCAAACCATTTTAAAGTGTAAAGATTGATACTGATGCTAGCTTCACTTAAAATTCTTTGCAGTTGTAAAGTTAATCACCCACATAGTTCTAGCACTGCCATATAGCCCAAATCGGCATCATTATGTTGCATTACTGTCAAGCTATGTCAGGCTTCTAATTGATGTGTCTGAGCTTTATTCAGCCTTTTGATTAAGGCAGAGGGGTTTTTCCAACTGCCTGCTGATTTTCTTGAACCCGGTCTTTTTCCATTAGGAGAGATGAGCTACTCAATTCTGCTGCTGCTGGTTTGCACAGATGAAACTGCTGAGGACAGATGACAGTAATGTGTAGAGCTTTGGTACCTGTCAGCCCCAGCGTGGCAGCCTCGGGAAATGACTGATGCTTTTTGTTTTTCTTTCCATGCAGATAACGCCTGCGTTCTCTTTGCTATCTCCCTCCTCATGTTCACCATCAGTGCAATGATGGTGTATGGTGCAATCGCTGTAAGTATATTTATACTTCGTGTTTTTAAACTTGCTACTTGAATTTTTAACTAAAACCCTTACAGCCTGCTGGTTTTTTTTTCTTTTTAGCATCGTGTAGGCTGGCTGATCCCGTTTTTCTGTTACCAACTCTTTGATTTCGTGCTCAGTTGTCTTGTTGCCATCAGTTCTTTAACTTACTTGCCCAGAATCAAGGATTACCTGGATCAGTTGGTAAGTGTTTGTTCAGCTCAAGTTGATATTTTACATTTGAAATTAAACTTTGGTTTAATTGGAGAAGTGGCTGAGCTATAGTTACCTTCCTGTGAATAAGAAAGAGGAATTTGGACTGCAGCAGCCATTGATGTGGCTGAGGGTGGTTGGGAGAATGAGAACTTAGCAAAGGTGGAAGGGACAGAGGTGTCACTGCTCCCTAAAAAGAAAGCCAGGTAGAGAAAGGAAGAATTGCCATGGGAATGTTGGTTTAAACTGTCTTAGCCACATTAGCACTTGAAACAAAGATGTTTAAGCCATGTGGTTCTGTGGCAGGTTTGTAACTGCAGATTAAAAACGTGTTGACCCTTACTTGGTGGGGAAGGGGAAGAAAAGCATAGGTAAGAATTTATATGATGTAGGGCCCTACAGTACTATGGGATGGAATCTGAGATTCCGAGGGTTTCTTTTTATGTTCTGTATGGTTCTAATTTTGCAACAATACCTTCTAAAGGAACTGTAAGGGAGTTTTCATGAACACTGCCTGTCTTTTAACTGTGGGAGCACTCGGAGGATAGAATACACTGTCAGTTCACAGGGTTCACAAGCTCTTGCTGGGTGGTGTTTAGATCTCTTCAAGTAGATGTTTTAAAGAAATTCTTTTTAAACCAGAGAAACGAAAAATTACTGGATTGGTGTTGGAGAGAGGCTTTGTTACTGTGGTCAGGCAAAGAGTCAAGTCTGAAATTTGTGGATGCTCTTTATTTTGGCTCTTCTGAAGTTTGGGGGCAGCTCTTTTCCTTTGTACTTTGCACGTGTGTCTGTTACTGATTGGACCGATAGGAGGTAATTAATACTGTCA
This sequence comes from Actenoides lindsayi, assembly GCA_025331215.1. Taxonomy (NCBI): domain Eukaryota; kingdom Metazoa; phylum Chordata; class Aves; order Coraciiformes; family Alcedinidae; genus Actenoides; species Actenoides lindsayi. The sequence goes on from WTSP01026080.1 coordinate 48,329, forward strand.
TTAAAGAGTTATTAACTAGAGGACTAAGTACAAATGCTTGCTGCAGCTGTTAGAAAGGAAACATTATGGCTATCTGTATTATCATGAGATTGAGGAAGTGAGGAGTGACACAGACAGCACTGGGTGTCCTGCCTGTGTAGTGACCCTGTTCTTGCAGGCCAGAGGCAGGATAAATTGTGTGCTTTGTGGGAGGGTGAAGAAGAAACTAATGAGAAAGACAACTTTGTTGTTTCTGGGGGAGTATTTTACACAAGAGTTCATTTCATTTGGAGTGAAGTTTGGATGTCCTTCTATCGTATTTGTGACTGTGTAGTGTTCATGCTTATCTCCTCCCTTTCTCTCCCTTCCCTATATATCGTTATTTTTTTTTAAACTAGCCGGATTTCCCTTACAAAGATGATCTCCTTGCCTTGGACTCCAGCTGTCTCTTGTTTATTGTTCTGGTGTTCTTTGCTTTATTTATCATCTTAAAGGTAAGTTAAAATTTATGCATATATCTGTTTTATGAGTTACTATATTAAGATGCTATCAATCTGAGTTAATTCTCAGTGCTGAACTGAGAACTCAGCTGACTACTTAAATGTTAAGAACTTCTTTGAGCAGAATTGTTAGGATGTTCAATTGCAGTGTAACTTGAAGACACCAGTTCACAAAAATACAACTAGCTTGTTAGCATGCAGTGGGACATGTTTAGGCAGCTCTGCCTTTCCCGAGTAGGAACGTACAGAGACTTCAAATACCATCTTTTGCATATGTGGAGATAAACTTAATATTTTTAATTAAGCTGGTAGCAAAGCAATATTGAGTTACTTCATACAGGTTTTTTTAAAAACTAAATACATAAACAAAAGATTCTTTTATCTCTCTGTGCCTAACAAATTGGGGTGCGTGTTTTGGAAGGAAGATGATGGAAGGAGGAAATACATTGATGAATTCAGAGCTCCAGCTTTCTTCCTACTGAAGGGTGATATTACTAGCTATTTTCTTTTTGAAGATCTAAATACAGAGGCTTTCATTTGAGTTACAAAAACTGTTGTGCAGACAAAGCATATTAGAGAAACGAGTTGGTAATATCCATTGGCCATGACTATATTCCTTTAGTGCATTCAGATTGAATTTCAGAGAAAAAAATGAAGTCATGAAAAAGGGAAGTGGAAGCCTAATACAGTAGATGGTATTTTTGTATTGATGGGGAAACTTGGTACCTTGTGTAGAACTAACTCACCAATGAAAAACTCAGAAGTGTAAATCCTCCCCAGAGCATGACAGTGTGTCTTTCTGCAGTAGTTAACGTTGGCTTAATGTCCAGGCTGGTTTGCTTTACCATCTTCTCCTTGCCAGGAGCGTGTTTGTGCCCTCTCCTTCACACTGGTAGTTGGATGAATTGCAATGCTAACTGAGGGATGAGTGGGAGTGTGCTGTTGGCCTCACCCCTACCACCTCCTTCTCCTGGCAAGTTGGGACTGCCATCCACAGAAGCGTAGTTCAGTTGGGGATTAATTTGATGGGCACTGCTGAGGCAGGTAGAGAGATTAGTTGAATAGATCCATGAATTCTTTTACTAAAACCTGTGTGGCTCATCCTCTTGAGTCACTGTGACAGCAAAGCTAAGTGGGGAACTACGTAAGTATGTGACTAAATATGTGAAATAGCAGCTGTTCCTCAGATAGGGAAAAGATAAGGAAAGAACCTTTAAGATCACGGAGTCCAACCATGAACCCGGCACTACCACGTTACCACCAAACCATGTCCCCGAGCGCCGCATCTACAAGTCTTTTAAATACCTCCAGGGATATTGACTCCTCCACCTCCCTGGGCAGCCTGTTCCAGGGCTTGACAACCCTTTTTGTGAAGAATTTTTTTCCTAATACCCAACCTAAACCTCCCCTGGTGCAACTTGAGGCCATATGTATGAACTAAGTTGATTTATGCTCTTTTTTTCTCATACGACTATAATCCAGCATCTAATTTCTGATTCAGCTAATACATAGGAGGTTTTTAAAAAGAGATCTCTTTTCTTTCAGGCATATCTAATTAACTGTGTATGGAACTGCTATACATATATCAGCAACAGAAATTTGCCAGAGATAGCTGTGTACCCTGCTTTTGAAGCTCCTCCACAGGTAAAGCCTCTTCTTGAAATAAAAAGGAACCATCATTGTTTAATTTTGAAGTAGAACCCCACCATATTCATGTTTACAAGCCTTGTCCAGCTTCTTAAAGACTGGAAAGATTAAAAAGTTAAAGCAGCTAATGTTATGGTGGGTTATTTCTTGGGTATGTTCTTACAGTGCATAAAGTAGGAGGTTTTATAGGGAAAAGTCTTTAAATGTTTTTCTTGTAGTAGAGTGAAGTTTTCAGAAGGCACCTGTCAAAACCTTCCTTGCTGTTTTGCAAAACCAAGAGGCAGTGGGGTGGAACGAATGGCCCAGGGTTAGGTACAGCAGAGCAGTTAAACCACTCCTGCTCCTTCTTTCACTTCCTCACTAGCTTACTAGGAACAGCAGTTCAGTTCTTAAAGCACTTACCTACAACAGATGATTAAGTTGCTGATGGGGCACCTATGGTTTTGTTCAGAGTTTGTTTTGTTGATGTGTGTTTGCTTGCTTGTTTTTGTTTGTTTTTTTTTAAATAAACCTTCTGCATTGATCTCTTCAAAATGTCTTCTCTTTAGTATGTGCTGCCAACCTATGAAATGGCAGTGAAGATGCCAGAGAAGGAACCTCCACCTCCCTACATACCTGCCTGAAGCAGTTACTATGTTAATTAACATCTGTACCAGCTTCCTGGGGGTTTTGTCTTTTAATCTTGCAAAACTGCTTAAGTAATAGAAATATTCAGGGCTTTAGGAGCAAACTGTTCTGTTTAAAATACATTTGATATAAACTTACTAAGCAAAACACATCTGGGAATGATTTTGTTTGCTTTAATTTTTGTTCTCCTTAATGCTCTTAAACATTTTATTGCCTTGGGGCCTTACACTGCAAGGACTTATGCATGTGACTAACTTGTGGCTTTTAATAAAACCAATCAAGCCAAGCTATGATTGAAGTTAGCTACAATTATAAGCGTCTGCAGGATCGTGCCCTTAATTTATATTAATTTTTTTTGTAAAGTAGTTCATAAAGACAATCTGATCATGCAGCAAAATGACAGTTTGCCTTTATCCAGTTTTTGGAGGGGAGGGGGTTTGAATGTGGTATATACGTGACTTTTTTTACTTTGCACTTTTCTCATGTTATCTTACCTTCATTGTGGTTTTTTGTTTGTTTATCTTACGTCTTGAAACATAGTATTTTTCACAAAGAAGTAAGGGTGGCACAGGAGTTCTATTACAATGTGCTGTGAATGCAAGAAAAGCAAATAGCAATGTGGAAGATGGTTGCATGCTTCTAATCTTACATGTATTTTCCTCTTTGTGATAAATGATACTTAAATAAATCTTTTATGAAACGTTTACCAGTTGCCTTGGTTGATCTGTTTGTTGTGTGGGTGGTTTTGTTTGGTTTTTTTTTGAAGGTCTTAGTGTGCCACAGATCATCCCACATGCCAGTGTTCACTGAACTGCATGTTTCTTACAGGTTTAGTGGCTGATCTGTGTTCTTCAGCAGAAGTCTTCTGGAGACCATGGATTCCTTTTAATATATAAAGCTGTATTACAGCCTTCGCATTTCAAGTACTTGGTTGTCTTCTACTGGTCTGGTTGCTACTTAGGTATAAGCTGGGAAAAGGGAATTGTACTGGAGGCTTCTAGCCCTTGGGGCAAACTTAATGGCTGATGAGCTCAGGAGTTAAGAGCAGGACAGACACCCAGTAGGTCTGCAACACTATTTATATTGGAAAATGTCCAAAGTTGTTGGACGTATGCCATAACTTCAGATATGTTCTAAAAAGAAATAAAAATGTTAAAAAAACCCCAACAAACAAAACAACCCAGCCCACCTACAGAGGCCTTTCTACTGTTCCTCCCCTGTAGTAAGAGGTAAAAGATAATTTAGTGATCTGCTAATGCATCTCAAGAAAATAAAAGGATTTCTACTTTGGAAGGTAAAAGGGATCTGGGATTAAACTCTGGAAAAAAGGATTCCAATTGCTCCAGCATACAGGTTGTTGGTTATTCCAGTCTGAATGTGTACCTCCTTCCTGTCCCCCTGGCATGTTATCAGTAACAGTTTCCTTAGCTTTACCTAAGGTGACCTCTGAGAGCACCTTATGTCACTGTTCTGGCAGTGCCTTGCCCTTCCCCTTACCCTGTGCACCCAGGGCTGTTGGCAGCTGTGCTCGTTTCCAAGTTCTGAGGAACTGCCCAGAATGGGAACTTGCCAAGAGACTCTAAAAAGAGGGATTCTTTAGATGCTGGCAAAGACTGCTGAAATGAGACTTGGGGGGCTGAAAAAAACCGCTTTAGTTTTATGTACTGTAAAGGACACAGCTCGAACTATTGGGAAGGGGTGCAATACTCAAATAGTGATCCAAGAGCATATCCTCTGGCCTGCATCCACCTGCACCGAGGAGGATTCAGTGTGTTAGAAAATGAAGCCAAAAGCGTCTTCCTTTAGCCATCTGACTGTGACCTTGAAGGTGCTGGATGGGGGTGGAGGGCTCTTGCCTGAGGGGTGGTTGTTGAGACTTCCCGTGGGTGGGTGCCCAGGTGGGTGGGCAGTATCTGGCAGCAGCAGGCACTGCTTGAAATTTGTGTGGTGTTTGTGCACATAGGGTTGCTCAGAGCTGCAGCCTCTAGGAGACAAAAGCTGTTGTCCTCCACCAGCCCCCTCTCCCATGGCTTTCCTCTACGTGACAGGGGGTGTCCCCTGATTTCACATGCAGGCTCTGTCACTGTGACCCTGGGCTCTTGTACTGTGCAGTCAAGGCAGTAGTTGCTGAAGTGAATACGTGCCTGTCCCAGACTATGCTGCTGGGGGGTCGTGAGGGTCTCGTGGTTCCTCCTCTAAATGGTGGCTTGCTGTTCTTACAGAGGTGGAGTAGAGATGGTCTTGCAGTCCAACGTGTCAACTGAGTTCAGCAAAGGTGTCTTCTGAAAGACGATGCTGGAGATTGTAGTAAATTTGTGTCCTAAGTCCTGTTTTCCACTGAAGCTTGCTGCAGCTGCCCAGAGGAGCTGGCAGGATTTGCAGTGCCAGGGACCAGACAAAATGGCCTCGGCGAGGTCTGGCAGCCGGGATGGCAGTTTCTCGTGTCTCGGTGGTCGCGCTGTGAACTTTTTCTCCCGTTCCTTGTGAATACTGCTCTGGAAATAGAGCCTTGGGACTAGAAGTGCAAAGTTAACGTACCCGGAACGGGTAATTCCAGGGGAGGCAGAAAGGGTGAGTTCGTGTTTCCGCTGCCCCAGCTCCCAGGTTTGAACCCTGTCCTAGTGCCCACAGTTCCCCCAGTTTAGCTCTGAGCCCCTCAGCCCTTCCCCTCTCCCGGACTGAACACCGCGGTGGGGCGGGGGCTGGCAGAGTGCGAACCCCGGGGGAGGAGGCGGCGGGGGGTGTGTGGATCCCACCCCGCACCTCCCCCGGGGAGATGGTGGCGGGGGGTGTGTGGATTCCCCCCCCCGCACCTCCCCCGGGGAGATGGCGGTGGGGGGTGTGTGGATCCCACCCCCGCGGCGGCCGGCGGCTTTAACTGCGGAGCCGCGGGTGTCGGGGCAGGCGGCGGCACCATGGGGCGGGCTCTCGGGACCCTGTGCTGCTGCTTGGCGCTGCTGCTGCCGCTGCTGCCCCCGGCGCGGGGCTCCCCGCACCGCCTGCGCCGGCACCCGCGCCCGGGCGGCGGCCTCCCCGGGAGCCGGGCTCCGGCAGGTACCGTACTGCCGCGGGGGCGGCGAGTGGCGGCCAGCGCTTCCCTTTCTCCCTTTTTTTCCCCCCCTTTCCCTTTTTTTTTCTTTCCCCTTTTCCCCCCTCCTTTCCCTTTTTTTTCCCCTTTTCCTTTTTTTTCCCCTTTCCCTTCTCTCTGCACACTTTGCTCGCTGCTCCAGGTACCACCTGACACCGCTTCTCTTAGGGTGTTTCCTTACGCGCTGGTAGGGTTCGATAACGGTTGGACTGGATGACCTTAAAGGTGTTTTCCAACCGTAGCGATTCTCTGATTGTGCGCTTGGTTTTGCGAACGATCCCGGGAGAGTGCGGATGCCCCAGGGCTGTAGCTGCAGCGTGCCCTGGACCGCCGCTTGCAGGCTGAGGAACTAACGAAGGTTTTCTTTTCATTCAAGGCTGCCTTTGCTAATCTCTAAAACCTAAAAATTCTCTTCCCTACCTGTGTCCATGTCTGAAAACGTCTCTGTTTCAAACTCATGGAGTGATCAGGCTGATGGAAGGTTGTTTTTTTTTCTTAATCCAAAAAAGATAATTCTACCTACAAATTGTGGTTTCAGTTTTTCGTGGGGGGTTGGTTTGGTTTTTTTGGTTTTGTTTTTTGTTTGTTTGTTTGTTTTTTCTTTTTGTAGGACAAACATTGTGTCTCTCTTTCTTTCATGTCTTAAGCTACAGATGCATACAGAAACGTTTCTTCATGTTTTCTTAGCTTCCCGAAAAGTACAAAGCCATTTTTCTAAACCCTTATGCAAAAACTGAGTTACAGGATGCATGTAGACCTATGTATATAATATATATAATAGACCTGCACGGCATCCTAGATTCATCCAGTCCATTACTTGGTCCAAAGGTAATAATCAACTGTGCTACGGTGTTTCATGATCGAAGAAAGATCTACCTCTGCAATTTGATTTTTTTTCCCTCCTTTTTCACTTGCACAAGAGAAAAAAGTTGGCTTTGTGTTTTGTTCGTAGTTTTTTTTTTTCCTCCAATTCATTAAAAGTTGTGTTTTCACCTCTACTTTTAAGACACTTGTGAAGATTTTTTCATTTCAACTGGAACTTAATAATAAGGGGGAACTTGATAGTAGCAGGAGAGGTGCATCAAGTTCCCAAGACAGCTCTTGGGGAGCATATTCCAACTGAACACCTCATATTTTGCTGTTTAATGCATTGTGGAGCTGGAATGTCTCTCTTCTATAAACGCTCTTCTTTTGGGCTGTCCATTTTTCATAAATCAGCTGCACAAATTGATACCTTGATGGTATAAACTAAGTACATGGTACCACCAGTGTCAGGTCAGGGTATTGGGACAGAAGGCATAAGCTTAGGTTGCCTGCTGTTGCAGTCTTGATTATTTTGTGTTTTCCTAGAAGTGATGCTTGTCTCTGATCTGAGCTATGGCTTTTCTGTTTCTGCCTAGATTTATATGTCAGTGAGGAGCTTTGAAAGCTAGAAATGTGTGTGTAAATATTCATTTCTACATGCAAAATTACTTCATAAATAATTTTTTTGGTTTTCTCTGCTCTAGAAGCCTTAAAACAGTAACAACTAAACTAAAGAAGCCTTTATCACAGCATTGTTTGCATCTTTTTCCTGCTGGCCTTTATTTGTTCTTGTTGTGTGCTTTGGATTGTGAATTACGAAGGAGTAATAATTCCTACTCTACATTGTTACTATCCAAAAATGTATAGTTAGGGTCTATTCACTGTTTAATCTAGCCAGTTGTTTTACCATTTTATTTCTGTAGCTTATAAAAATAGAATTCGGGCTTTATCTTTACAAAAAGAAAGTACATCTATATATCATTGTTACATTTCTGCATTGGTTGCTACATGCAAACTACAACCCTTTGTTTCAAGGATAGTTAGGCATTTTGTGGGCTCAAAAGTGGACCTGTATTAAGTAAAGGTAATAATGTATTACTTGTCAAAATGAACATTTAAGAATTTGTATTGTATTGCTCACTATAATTTAAAACCTCTTCGTAAAGAATCAAGAGTGCCAACATTTATCTGGTAGGAGTATTTTGCCTTATGGCTCTCACTGCTCTAGGGTGAGAGCTGCGGTCCTGTGTAGGAGATGACAGAAGTGTTTTCCTTCCTTCTTGACAGACTCTGCCTGCAAGAACCGGCCCCTAGACCTTGTCTTCATCATAGACAGTTCTCGTAGCGTCCGACCTGAAGAGTTTGAGAAAGTGAAAATCTTTTTGGCAGAAATGATTGATACCCTAGACGTTGGTGAAAGAACAACGCGCGTGGCGGTCATGAATTACGCTAGCACCGTCAAGGTGGAGTTTCCCCTCCGGACCTACTTTGATAGAGCATCTATGAAGGAGGCGATATCTCACATTGAGCCCTTGTCTGCTGGCACAATGACCGGCCTTGCCATCCAAACTGCCATGGATGAAGTCTTCACTGAGGAAATGGGCACCCGGCCAGCAACCTCCAATATCCCCAAGGTGGTCATTGTTGTGACAGATGGACGGCCACAAGACCAGGTTCAAGATGTGGCAGCAAGCGCCCGGACATCTGGCATTGAGATCTATGCTGTTGGGGTAGACCGGGCAGACATGCAGTCCCTGAGGATCATGGCCAGTGAACCACTGGATGAACATGTCTTCTATGTGGAGACCTATGGTGTGATTGAAAAGCTGACATCCAAATTCAGAGAGACTTTCTGTGGTAAGGTGGTCAGTCTAAGAGGGTAGTGTAATTTGGCTCCTTTTGGCTTCTACTGTGGTTCCTTTCCCTAAGAAAGAAGTTTTTCAGAAGTGTTATGTATCACATTTAAATATTTTCTTTGCCATCCACAAGGCAAACAAGCCAAGCCTTTTATTCAGGGGAGGCCAAGTAATGACCTTTCATTTTGAATAGTGACCTTATCATGCAAGTAACAGACCTGATTTTAGTGGGCCTCCTTGTGCAGTTGGTCTGATGTAGCACAAGAGAAGGCATGGCAAGCTGGCTGGGTTTTGGCTACATGTATTTACTGACTTACCTACAGAGAGCGCACACTGGAGCTGTGCAGTCTGCTCGTTTCTTTTTCCATGTCACTGGGAAGCAGGGAGGGTGGAATTGTGGTGCCGAGGGGCTTCTTATAGATTTTGAGGAGGAAAATCAGTATGGCAGGTGAACCACTGTGCAAGCTTAAAAAATTTGATGCAGGATGAAGTGCCTGAACACAACGGCAGGTCATCTTGGGATGGGCTTTTATCTGCAGGCACTGCTGGGCTTTCTCTGTGTGCCACTCTCACCTTTCTCTGGTTCTCTGCTACTTGATTTAGACATGGAACTGTGGGATGGGTTGAGTTAGCTTCACATTTTCAGGGAAAAATGCTGGATGTGCCTTTGGTTTGGGCTAGAACTCCAATAACAATGCTAGGCCAGTGTGGGTTGTTACTGTCATTTACAGGAAAAAAAAAAAAAAAGTCATGTATCTGGAGTATTTAAAACATTCTATAGCTAGCCATGACACAGCCCTACTCACAAACATCAACCAATGACTTTTTGACAATAAAAAAACTTGGTATCAACTAGATTTTTCCAGTAAATTTCTAAGGAGTTTACTTGTAAAACAAGCCTCCATCAACTAATGGGTAAAATCAGATGTAAAGAACATTGTAAGAGAACTAAAATAACGGCCATTGCCTTGAGAACCTGGATGGCAATGTGTTACTTTGGTTTTTCAGAGCCTCTTTAAAAACTGCCACCATAACTTTAGCATACGTTTGGAGTGAATAGACCTCATTTATGTTTAGAATGAATAGACCTCATTTTCTAGGTATGAAGTAAATGTCTAAGACCATCTGCAGGCAAGACAGTTTGCCCAATAGTTAACATAGGGAGTGCCTTGAGGTTTGGCTTGACATCATATTCTGTTGCTAATGTGACCAGATCCACTTTCTGGTATCTGGAAGTGGGTACAAGTGCCCACCTAGCTGGACAGGTATGTGTGCTGTGAACATAATTTGCCACCTACGTTCTCACCAAAGCAATTCCTTTCCTAGCACCAAACAAGAATCTCTTGTTTTTAAGAGTAAACTTAGTGTTTGTTGTGCCAAAGCATAGAAATTATGCCCCCGCTAAGCTGGAGGATAAACCATAGAGAACTCACACCCATACACCTCCAGTGGAACTCTGTGGCCTGCATGCAATTAGGCAGGATCTGTGGGATTCATGAACAAGACAGGATAAAGGGAATAGTCTTTAAAAAGGTTCCTACAAACCAAATGAATGTAAGAGTATCTTGTAAGATTGTGGGTAAACTGGGTCTTTCCCAGCTTCAGACAGCTTTTTGGTCAGGAATCTAGACTCACCAGTGACAATTAGGATTTTCTTTGCTTTAGCCAAGACAAATCAATTTGTTTACAGGGTGAACTGAAAACAGAAAAATTAATGTTCAGGGGCAAAATAGTTGGCTAAAATCAAGTTCTTGATGCATTAAGAGCAGCATTCAACATGAGACCATCCTGGAGATGGAAAATCTTAGCCTTGAATTGGTGTCTAAGACAGTGGAGGCTTGATTTTCCTACCACAAAGATCTGACCATTTCAGTCTGAGCTTCTCAGTTACGCTTGAAAATATCACCCGCAGATTTTGTTCATAACTCATGGAGATGAATTCTCTTATTCCAAAGGGTGCAGCAGAATGAAAAGAGCATGCTGTCTTGGTTTGAGATTTGGTTTTACCTATAGAAAGACAAGACACACTTTCCATCAGCCTTCTTAGAGGACATCGAAATCTCCCATGTTTTAGAAAATGGGAAATGTTGCTTTGTATTCAGAAATACATGAGAAGATTCAAGCACTCCTGATTCTCATTTCTTATCTCAGCACCATTGCTTTGGAATTTGATTTTACCAGTAGTCCATACCCATAATGTAAATGCTCATCTAAGTAAAGTCTCAGGTAGTAGCAGACTGGTCTTCCCATTTTTCTCCTTTTCCCTTTCATTCCCTCCCCCATTTTTCTCCTTTCTTTTACTGCTTTTTTCCTCTTCCCTCTTTTTTTCTCCACCTTTTTGTTCATCCTTCTTCTCTCTCCTCCTCCCTCATCTAAATTTATTCATCTAAAAATCATCTAAGTTTCAGCATCTAGGTGTCCTTTACAGTCTGTGGAGAGAAATAGGGGAATCTTGAGGTGACCAAAGAAGCAGCAGTTCCAAAGCTAAAAACACTTGAGAAAAACCGGTCAGAAGTGAACTGGTTTGGTCATTAGACCACCTGTGAAGGAAATGCCTGTCAGTGCACACAGTGCACTGCAGACAGCCCAGTGTTACAGCAGTTGTTTTGGTTGCCCTGTCACCACAACAGACTTCTATCAGCTGCCATCTCTAACGGTGCTTTTTCTACCACTGTTTTCTGTACTGTTTACTGGTCCCCAAAAACTGAATCTCATTTTGTAGTTTGCAGTTTCAGGTTCTCAGTTCTCTGAGGTTTGGATGTTGCTTCTGAACTGTCCTTTAGTGAAGAGGTTCACGTACCTGTAAAGCTACTTTACTGTAGAAACTTTCCTCCATATACGCTTTTGGTCTTGACTTTTTAGATCTGAAGGGTCAAGGCAGCTGCAGCCCTCACGTACCCATCTTGCATAGTGGGTTTCTTTGCTGGCTGATGCATCTGGACCATCATTTCATCCCTGAGAAGGCAGTGTGTTATCCTAGTGCCTCTGAGTAATTTTTTTCTTCCTTCTGGTCTTGATACTTTTTCTGTTCCAGGTTTTTGTGTGTTTTGATGGTTTTTTGGTTGGCTTTTCTTTTAAAATTTGATATTTCATTGCACTTTCTGTTTCATTTCAGTTTACACTGAAGTTTTTTGCAGTGCAGCAGGAATGCATAAATCAGGTTGTATGGCAGTGAGCAGAAGTTAGTAAACTGCCAGTGACTGATACATTTTGGATTTATTTCATCTGGTTGTCTGCAGTAGAAAGGGACTGGATACAAAAAGCCAGAAGGTCCTTTCCATTTTTTTTCTCATTTTTAGTGTAAAGTTACTAAATGCTTAAAATCCCTCCTGTGGCACCCTTTTCAGTTCATCTTGTCTTTCTGCCACCTCAGGTGGTGACTTATTTCAGTGCAGTTGTTCCAGTGTTATTAATGTCCTCTCTCTTCTGCTACAGAATGATGCAAAAGATGCCTGTAACTTTTTTTTTTTTTGGTGACAGTGACACAGCACTGACATTTGCTTCTACTAATCCAGCAAACAGTGCAAGATGTACTTTTGTAAGCATAAATTATTAACGGCTGTTTCTTTCCTTTGGCATCACCGAAACACCTTTCCTGCAAATGCCTTTTGTAGCTGCGAACGTGTGTGCACTTGGGAGCCATGGCTGCCAGCAGGTCTGCGTGAGTGCAAACGGCGGGTCCTACCTTTGTGATTGCTATGAAGGCTACGCTCTGAATCCAGATAAGAGAACCTGCTCAGGTATTATTCCTTTGGTAAATATGTTTTGCTAGGAAAAAAAAATAAATTAACTTTTCAACACCATAATTTGACTTGAGAAGCTGTTTGTGTACTTCTGTTGAAACGGTGAATGTCTGTCAAGACAGACAGGGATCTGCTGGAGAGAGTCCAGCGGAGAGCTGCAAGGGTGATTAAGGGACTGGAACATCTCTCCTATGAAGAAAGGCTGAGAGTACTGAGGCTGTTTAGTCTTGAGAAGAGAAGGCTGAGAGGGGATCTTATTAATGTCTATAAATAACTGAAGGGTGGGTGTCAAGTGGAAGGGGCCAGTCTCTTTTCCGTGGTGCCCAGTAATAGGACAAGAAGTAATGGTCACAAACTGCAACACAGGAAGTTCTACCTCAACATGAGGAAAAACTTCTTCACTGTGAGAGTGACAGAGCACTGGAACAGGCTGCTCAGAGAGGTTGTGGAGTCTCCTTCTCTGGAGATTTTCAAGACCCGACTGGATCTGTTCCTATGTGGCCTGTCCTGGGTGATCCTGCTCTGGCAGAGGGGTTGGACTCGAAGATCTCCAGAGGTCCCTTCCAACCCCTAATGTTCTATGATTCTATGTATCTTCTTCAATAATAACAGATCAGTAATAAATAATGAATAAACGTCTGATGCAAGCAATGGTGAGTAGTTTTGATTCCATCACTATCATTTTGATTGTGCCTACAGATTGATTCATTAGGGCCAGATGCCAAAACAAAGTATTTAGATGTAGACACTGTATAGATGTTTTCTCCTCACTTATTCTAATTCCTGCAATTACTATTGCCATCTCTGAGCTGATTCCAAATCAAAATATATTTGAAAACGTGAATAAGCACTCCTTCCTAAACCACTTCTTATTAACAACAAATTGTTTCTCTAACATGCATCTTGCAGCTGTGGACACATGTGCACCTGGAAGGCATGAGTGTGATCAGATCTGCCTCACTAGCAACGGATCCTACGTCTGTGACTGCTATGAAGGCTACAGCCTGAATCCAGATAAGAAGACTTGCTCAGGTAAAAATTAAAGGCTACCTTAATATATGAAACTCATGGACATGAGAAGGCTGAGAGGGGATCTTATGTCTATAAATATCTGAGGGATGCGTGTCAAATGGAAGGGGCCAGTCTCTTTTCCATGGTGCCCTGTGATAGGACAAGAGGTAATGGTCACAAACTGGAACACAGGAAGTTCCATCTCAACATGAGGAAAAAATTCTTTACTGTGAGGGTGACGGAGCACTGGAACAGGCTGCCCAGAGAGGTTGTGGAGTCTCCTTCTCTGGAGATTTTCAAGACCTGACTGGATCTGTTCTTGTGTGGCCTGCCCTGGGTGATCTGGCTCTGGCAGAGGGATTGGACTAGATGATCTCCAGAGGTCCCTTCCAACCCCTAACATTCTATGATTCTATGATTGTATGAATCTATATGAATCTATGTGACTTATCTTCATTGTTTCTAATTGAAAAATTGCTCGCAGACATCAGCTCTTAAAAGGAGAATTCACCTGTACACTTGCCCTTGATTCCAGTAAGAGTAAAACTGCCTTTTCTTAAAACATGTCTTCTTTAAGTGTGCCACTTAGAGCCATGGTTTAGTGGTGGACTTGCAGTGCTAGGTTTATGGTTGGACTCAATGATTTTAAAGGTCTTTTCCAACCTAAATGATTCTGTGATTACAAAACCACCATTTGTCACTTACAAAACATTTTATGGTCTTCACAGTACTTCATAAACTTCACTTAGTCCCTGGGAGATGACAAACCTAGTTTGGAGATGCCCACCAGCACCGTGTCTCGATAGGAGAGTGAGTGCCAGTAGTCCAGAGAGAACTTAAAACCTGATGATTTTGCTATGTCCTCTCAGTCTCTCCTGTTGAAGCTCAGGGTTTTTTACATCTTCCTGCTTCTGCTACCAAAGCTGTGCAGGGCTCTGCTATATAGCAACTCCACACTTACACTGGCAGCAGCTCCTTCCTTTCCTACTCCTTGAATTGGCACCTTGAAATGTTACCCTATTCACAAAAACCTTTTTTTTCCTCAAAATACTTCTCTGGAATCGTTTATTTAAATAGTTTGTTTATTTATTTATTTATTTATTTATCATTTATCCAAAAGTTTTGAGCAGAGCCAGCCTTAGGGTAGCTATTTTGTAACTGGTAATTGCCTTGTTCCCTTTCAGAGCATATAAGCATTCCTCTTACTGAAGTTTTCACTCTTTTTATTTCTGAAGAGAGAACATGATCTTCTAGTGCTCCTGCTTGTTTGTCTGTTTGTTTTCTCACTAGGCATTATGTCTCTTTGCCATTTAATAGCATTTCTACATAACATGCCCAGATTTTTGTGCCTGCCTTCAGCTCATGGATGAAAGTATGAAGTTAAATTTGGATTCACCATACTTACTGCTAATGCTGCAAGACACGTGGCAGGTTATTGCTCATCTCAATAGCTTCATCCTTACTGGGGATATTCTGGACCGTTAGAATTGCTGATGAGAATCAGAGTTGCGTGAGATGTGGTATAATAATGTCTTGTAGCCCTGATATCTGCCTCCCTTCATTAAATAATTAGTGACTGAATTCAGTTGTCTGCAGCGTAATGTAATTATGTAGTAGGGCACTGTCTGAATCCTAATTTGAATCCTAATTGAATTGTATTTATAAACGTTGAAGCGTTTAAAATGCTTGAGTGTCTGGGAGGGATTAATAGGCTTCTTTTCTAAAACCTGCTTCACCACAGCCGTGGCCAAGTGTGCAGCTGGAAGGCACTACTGTGCCCGGGTCTGTCTCCGTAAGGAGGGGTCCTACAGCTGTGACTGCTGTGAAGGCTTCACTCTGAATCCAGATAGGAAGACTTGCTCAGGAAAGACCTGATTAAAGAAATACCGTGTTCAGCCTACAGCAAGCAGCTTTTCAAAAATCAGGTTAATTTACTTTTCTGATAAACTATCCAGAAGTTTCTTACAACTCAGGCAAACGCACTGCAACTTTATTTCTTCACATGTCCAGTAATATTTTGAGACCTGTAACTCTTCTGTGGTTGTGCAAAGCTTCTAATTGGTATAATCTAAATACCATTTCCCTGAGGATGTCACAGTATTTTCACACCCGTGGAGCAAGAATGTCCACTTGAGGGAGGAGAAGGATGATATATTTGGTGGGAATACATGATGTGCACTGCCCAAGTCAGAGAACTCTTCAGCAAAGCAGCACAAGGGAATGAGATAAAGAAGAGCGAGGACTGTGCTGAGAGAGAGATTTACAGTCTGTATCATCCTGAGTGTGATCATTCTTTCTAGTAGATGTGTTTGGACCTTGAAAAATACTCTAGCCTTAGAGCTCTAGAGGATGGAGGGAAATGTTCTTTCCCAGTGCTGGTCTCCCGTGGAGAACAGGAGCACAGATGTAGCTGGTACAGAAGGATGTACATATAAGTATATAGTACCTACAAATTAATATGTATTCTATATTATTTTCACTTGAATAGAATTTGAACTTCACTCTTCATTTCTCTGGATGTCTCACTGATGATTTATTTTTCCCAAATCCATTTTTCCACTTCCACCATAAACCCTTTCCTTACGATGTGTTATCTGGCCAAGCGCTGAACCTGGGCTTCCAGTTCCAGGTGGTTCCCAGGCAAATCTCCCCAGTTAAGCCGTATGTCTCGCGTCTCAGTGAGGCAAAGCCAGAGGGCTTCAATATTTCTTCCTGTGTAGTTTCAGAGCTGATGTTGTAAATAGAGTTTCTCAGGTAACTCTCACCTGGCATTCTATAGGGATAATAAACATCTGTGATGGAATGGGAATTCAGTTAGGCATGCCCTTTGGGAGTCCAATCCTGAACCTCTTTTCATAGCTCTGATTCTCACCCTGGATAGTCAAATTTCAGATTATTTCCCTAACATGCTTGCTTTTTTCACTCATTGGGATCTTATTTTGCAATAGGCTGCTACTGATTTCCCCCCATGAGTTGGTCTTTTCTTCCTTTCTTTCGTCTCTCTTTCTCCCTCTCTCTCTTTTTCTTTCTTTGCTTGTGCTTTACTAAACCTCCTTACTGCGAAGATAACCAAATATAGGAACTCCTTCTCAGCTTGGCCTTTCAGAGTTGACGTGTTAAATTTGGCAGAAAACATCAGCCTCACACATCAAGTTCCCAATTTGTAACTGGCAATGGGTACCACATCTCTCTTTTTTTTCACAGCCATGTATACTCTTCTGTTTATGGTCTTTTCATGACATGAAACAGTGTTTTATCCAGCTCAATTAGAGCTGAAATAATGCCAGATACTCTCATAAAATCCAGATATTTGTTCCCTGAAATTCCTTTGGATAATTATTTTGTAAGTGGGTCACTGCTAGTTCAGTTCCTTTTGCAACCCATTACAACTGCAGAAGAATGTTGTGAGCAATCCAAAAATCATATTAATGTCTTGATGTTGACAGCCAGATAAAACCAAACTCTGTATACCTTACCATGGCTAATAGCATGCTAGCATGCAATAAAAATGTCCCAGTTTGTATCCTAATGAAGGTACGTTTGCAAATGGGAATTATTAACATCAGCTAAACTGAAGTTTGGGTACTGGTTAATATTCTTCTCTTCTCAAATGTCTTCCTCAGCTGTTGACATGTGTGCACCTGGAAGGCATGACTGTGAGCAGGTCTGCATGAGGGATGATCTGTCCTATACCTGTGACTGCTACCAAGGCTACACCCTGAATTCAGACAAGAAGACTTGCTCAAGTAAGAGCAGATTGCTGTTCCAGCTAAGTACATGTATTGAAATAGCAACTTCATGTATTTGGATATTTGAGAAACTTACACATGCATTCAAGTGTTGCGTGACTTTCCCTTTTCCCCTTGGAACAGTATTTAGAGATACAGAGCATTTCCTATGCAACACCGCCTGTAACTGCTTACCACTTGGTCTTTCTTTTTCATCTTATAACTAAAGCCTTCCCTGTATTTAAAAAAAACCCAAAATGCAACATTCAGCAAACCCAGAACTGAGAAGAAATAAAAGAGAGAAGAGCTGGGGTTAGTCACACAGCCACACGCTTTGCAGGAGACAGCTCGAAGTGGTTTCCCCACCCACAGGTTGAATTGCACTTTGCTGCTTCTTTCTTTAGCTTCTCAGTGACTTTGTGTACAGCAAAAATGTAATTCTTTTAGACATGTTTCCTTACTTCCTGGTCTCCTCACTGTAAAAGTTACTGTGTATTGGAAACTTTTCCTAGAATGTCTTTGAAGGTGATCTGGCATTTCACATCTGGTGGGGTTAGGCAGCTGTGGTCAGAGTGAGCATAGACTGTACAAAGGAAGGACTGAGGGAGACCCCAGTAAGGCAGTTAGTTCATCTCACTGCTCCAAGGCAAGACCAGTTACACAACTCAGTAGTTCTTGGTAAGATGTACATAGGTTCCCAGCATGGAAAAGCATTGCCATTGGGAAGAATTAGAAAAATGTTGTCTTTTTTCCGGATAATGGTTTCTCCATAGTGCATTCTGCAGGAACTGATGGATGTGCACCAAGAACTCATAAATGTGAGCAGGTCTGTGTGAGTAATGGTAGATCATATACCTGTAACTGCTAGGAAGGATTTACCTTAAATCCAGATGATAAAACATGATAAAGTAATGATTTAATGTGTTAGGTTTGTTTTTGTTTTTTTTTCTGACTATATTTGAGTATTTTTAATGTGTTAAATCCTTTTAATCATTTGAGAAGTGTTCTATCAACTCTCAAACTCCCTGAAAGTATAATCTGTTTTTCATTCTTTTCTTCCCATTTCCACTGATATTTTGAGCTAATTTGGTCCTTCTTTAGCTAGAGCAGTTATTGTATTTAAAATGACAGTTGACTCTTACCTATCTCCACACATGTAAGGACTTCACTGTATTAAAAAAAAAAATAAATAAATCTTTTATAATCTGCATTTCCTTATGGAATGGGAATAACTGGGAGGACTGGCAAGGCAGGGTTCTGGGGCATGGGACTCAACTGTGTACCAGCATTAGGAGGATGGTGGGGGACCAGAAGAGAACAGAACTGGTATCAGAAGAGCTACTGCAATGCTAAACCGTATGCTCTTGTCCAGTCCTCCAAGTGAGTGGTGCAGGCATGAACTCACCAACTGTTTTCCCTTCAGATGTGCAGTAACGGCATCAACTCTTGGCAGAACCTCTGCACCATTTGATGTAGAATCATATGTAAAGTTGGGTTGGAAGGGATCTTGGGAGGTACCCAGTCTGACCTCTGGTTCAGAGCAGGAATAACTTGCCATTACATCAAGTGGCTAATGACGCTGTGAAAGAAAAGTTATAAAATACGTGAATATAGCCAAACATCATCTGCAAAAATAGTATTTTTTTGTAGGTTTGGATTAAAACATAAGTGCAGTGTTAAAAAGCCAACTCTAGCAGGTTTCGTATGACTTGTTGGGCATCCCAGTGGCAATGGGAGTGTCCAAGATTTTGAGTATCAAATACTGGAAGACTCTAAATTTGACAGAAGGACTGTAGAAGACTTCAGGGTACCCCTGGGCAGTTTCCAAAGTCGACTGGGAAAGTAATTTTGTTAAAACAGACATAATCCAAGGAGGATCTGTATCTGTCATTGGAGAATTTAAATGCAAACACAAAAAAATAACTGGTGGTTGGAAACCAGTCATGTTGGTGTGATATTTTGGACTGGCTTTCCTCCAGCTGACTCCTGAACAACTCTTCTTTGTTAATTGACCATAAAGCCTGTGGAACGTTCCAAAGAAGGGAGCTGAACAAATACAGGTTCAGTGCAATCAAGGAGACACCAGTTTCAACATTGGCTTTAAGAAAAGTGAACTTTTGCACTGCTAGAAATGAATCTGTTCTTAGATTTTGCACTTTCCCTGCAAAATAGAAATATAAATGGCTTGATAAATAAAAAAAAAGAAACTAAAACAATTCAGAAAAAAAAAGAAGTGAATTTGTATCCAGGATAGTATTTCTATTGTTTTACTGTTATAATGCTCACATAATTTGTTTGACATTGATCAGCTATGCATTTAGATATCTACAGGAAAAAAACCCCTGAATAATCTCCCATCTTTGCCCTTGCAAACGATGTAAAAAAGTGTGTATAAAGAGACAGGTACAAGAGATACCTCTTGATAAGTTGTTGAAAGAGTATTTCATAACTGTAAGCCTCTTTTCAGAAGGTTTTGCCTTTGGTAGCTCATTATTCTGGTCTCAGATGTAGATGGTAGTGTCATTACAGTACCGGTGCTTCAGTAGCTGTTGATGTGTTTGTTCTTAGCCTCCATAAGTGGTGCTGTTTGCCTTAACTCCTATTTTCTTTATGGAGTAGGTCAGGTTAAATTGCCTTTCACCTAGCTAAGAACTCAGCCATCAATCAGCTGGTGTCTCAGGTTATTATACCACAATGAAATTAACCACCTCTCCAAGTCCTTTGTGATCGTCCCTGGCTTTGTGGTGGATTATAGAGAAACAGGAATTCTTGAGGACAGATGAGGATGCTCTTCCGTAAATCTGGAAGACTGAGGGCAAGAACCTAAGACAAGATTCAATCAAACCAGTGTGGAGTATGACAATGCTTGCTTTCTCTTTCTTAAGAGACTTCTTTGTCATACTAACTGGCTCCTCCATTAATATTGCTGTGTCTTTCTACTAGATTTTAAATTCGTTTGAGCCTATTTGAAAGTTGTTGTTCCCTCCATCCATATCTGTGTGACATTGGAATGGAATAGACTTGTGTTTGCACCTCTTAAACCAAAAATGGTACTCCCTGTGCATGTGTATTGCCAGTGTTACAAACCAAGAGTACCGGTGGGGTGATACACGTTGAGGATTTAGCTAAAGCTCTGTTGCTTAGTATTTCAAATTAATATATGTGTTTCTGCTTTCATTTTTGTATTATTTACCAAGTGGTAAATTCAATTCTTCTAATTCCTTCCCAAGCTGAGACTTAGGTATCTAAATTCCACTCACATCCAAGAAATTGATGCAAACTGACCAATTTATGTCACTGACTGACTTTATGTGCCTAAAATCATTATGTGTCTTCCTTCTTGGTTTGCACAAGTACTGAAGGCTTAACTATTGACTAATGCATTCTCTGAAGTGCTGTGTTTGGGAGTGATGGGTACCCCAAATCTCATTACAGTCCAGCTTTGACAGGCAGCAACTTTGATTTTCTCCAGATAGCTAGATTTAGATTCGATTTAGATAGGAGGAATAAATCCTTCACTGTGAGGGTGGTGAGGCACTGGAACAGGTTGCCCAGAGAAGTTGTGGATGACCCATCCCTGGAAGCGTTCAAGGTCAGGTTGGAGGGGACTTTGGGCATCCTGTTCTAGCTAAAGATGTCCCTACCCATGGCAGGGGGATTAGACTAGATGATCTTTAAAGGTTCCTTCCAACCCAAACTATTCTATGATTCTATCATTCTTCTGTTCTATCATTCCAAGTTATGCATGGTCTTAAATACCTCAAACTGAATAGATTCTGTTTACAGTGATGCCAGTGGCTTCCTGCATGGATAGTCTGAAGGTCAAAATACTACTTACAAGATGGAGACCTGGACTGCACGTTCTTCTCAGTCTGCATCACCTGAACACACTCATGCTGCTTCCCAGAGTGCTCTACCTTTTGGGACAGGGGGTGATGGAGAGATAACAGGCAAAGGGAATATTCACTCTAGCAATTAGAGTTGATGGGGGAGGCTGGTTGGTCCCTGCACCTAGGCCTCTTTTTATGTTTTGCTCAATAACGGTCTAATTTAAAGAGTGCAGAGGATTCAGGTAGGCAGGTGAGGAAGTCCTTGGTTAGAATCAAGATCTCTCTTGCCTGACATGTTTCTGGACTACAACACTTATGTCTCTGGCTACACACCAGCCCCTGTTCACTGCCGTCCATCCTTCCCAACTGCCCTGGGTTGTAGAGCTTGCTGTAGTCTCACAGGATGAGTTCAAGAATCACACATTTTCCTGAGATTTAAATGTTCAATAATTGTCATACATATTCTAAATGCTGTTTTCTCTCTTAGGAGTCATAATGAGCAGTCTCCTAACAACTGAGGAGTCCTGTAAGTGTGAAGCCATAGCTGCCCTGCAGGACTCGGTCACCTCACGCCTTGAAGCTCTGTCCACAAAATATATCCTTTTTATACATTATCTTCTGCATTCAGCCCTTTACTGATATTTTAGAGGTAGCTGTTTTGATACAAGCCAGGGAAGGAACATCCCTCAAAACAGGAAGTATTTTCATTTTTGAATTTTTTTCATGCACCTTCTTCTTTTCCCTGAAAATATGCTAGCCTATTAATATCCAGCTGCTGGCATATGTGAGGATGAGAGAGCTGCAAGGCAGGGTGCCATGGCTGGAGGCACTGGGCAAGCCTCAGGTCCACAGGACATCTGAGGTGCAGGCTGGTGGGTTCCAGTTATGCCATGCTGGAATTTGCCACCTTCATTTGCCACATTGTGGTGTCTGCAACAGTGGAGAGAAATCTGATCAGCCTCCAGATTAAGCATTTCACAAACATGTTGGAGACAAAGAAACCAGCCAAAACCCAAGAGTGGTGGACTGTGTGGTATCACAGCGAACCTGAATGCTGCAATAAATGCCCTCAGATGGCATGGCAGGAACTAATAACTAGAGGTGAAGTTGAGTAAACTGTGATTCATCATAAGGCACAATTTGTAGAATTGAAAGTGGTTGCTCACTGTTAACAATTTACCAAGGATTGTGGTAGGTTTTCAGCACTGGAAATGTTTGAGACTGCATGCTTGCTTCTGTAAAAGGTGCTCTTGTTCCAGTAGGAATTAATTTAGAGGAACACTATGTCGATGGTTGTCATCCTGATCCCTGGAGCTTCAAAATCAAGGAGGAGTCGGGTATTTAGGATTAATCAAAGAAGGAGAGCAAACTAGTAAGTTTTATATGTGATCTCATTGTTTGTACAGGTAAAGGAATTTTCAGTTTGCTAAAGATTTGAAAGCCAAATGAAAACTTCTGCCCAGGACACAAGACTTTTCCAGTTCTTGAATAAAAATCAAACTTATTTTTATAAGATCTAATTTCAAATCTTGCAATGTGCTTGGAGTTCACTTTATCTGCCTGGGGAAGGTGAAGGAAAGACTCTGATTTTCATGGGATTATAATATATAATTACAGGGAATCTAAGTAGTTAAAACAGAACACCAAGATAATTAAACCTGTAATGTCATCTCAGTAGTATCATGTCCTTCAGAAAATAATCTCTCTGCCCCAAAGAGCTAATGTTAATCAAGACAATGGTGGTGGTTTTGAGTTAGGAATATATTTTATTATAAAGAAAGGAGACTTACTTTCAAAGTTATTCTTTGGTGGGCTATTTGTATCCCTAGCCTCCTTTCAAGACAACCTGGTAAACGCAGCAGAAACAATGACCTGCTTCTCCTCATCCCTGAGTGTCACTTGGTCCAACCCCATCTAAGAAGTTAGGGTTATTGAGATCATTTGGGAAGTTGCCAGACCTTGAGAGGTGTCTGAAATGTTTTGAAATCTATGGTTCAAGCATATATTGACCTCATCTAGAAAACAGGTTTATTGAAAATGCAGCAATGAGAAAGATTATAAATAAAACAAAACTTACAGCCATCTCCTCTATGGCCCTTAACACCTGACTACTAGATGAAGTGTCTGAGAAGCTGCAGGCGTACCAAGGCAGACAGCAGGTTGTCTGAGCTATCATTCTACTTAATTTTAAAATCATCTTCCAGAATCAATCCTTTTCATTGTGTTCAGCAAGCTTTATTTTGTTTCACAGCTTATAAAACAGCAGTTGGTTTGTTATTAGTGACAAACGTCAAGAAGATTTCAGAAGACAAATCTTGAAAATGCAGTCACCCTGAGGATCTTCGTGTACAATTGCTTTATGACTGTAAAGCTACCTATGCTGTGCTTCAGGTTGTACTACAAGCAGTACAGCAGGTACTGCTTTTCTGCACTAACTGCATTTTTATTCTCTTATTCAAAAGTAAATACAGAAAAAAAAATAGTATATCACATTATATGAAAGTGTGAAATGGCAAAGCAGAGTAAAAAAATGTGCCTATGTCTGCTGTCCATTAAACAGGAAAGCAAGTTGGGGTCTTGTAACTTATTTTAATAAAATAAAGTACCATATCTACACTTATGTTGAAAAGGTTGGGTTTTTTTTGTATACAACTTAAAGGATGTGTTATGGAATAAAGGGTTTGACAAAGCCAAGGAAACAAAACCTCAAAGATAAAGGGGGCATAAATGGAAGAAATCCACAGAATTAAGCAGGATACTATCCCCAAGTCATGTAGTTGGAAGGAAAACTTTAAAAAGATTTTAAAACCTACTAGTCCTCATTAAAATAGGTAAAAGGTTTAATAGTAATTTCAAATATTAATAATGTTGTTTAACACTGATGAAAGACATCCTCCAATTTAAGGTTTTTATCCTGCAAGGTTTCCGTATGTTATTTGTCAGTCATTCCTGTTGCCATACCATGGACTTTACCTAGACGACTTGTGTCAACTGGGCTTGTAGGACAAAACACACAAGCTAATCATGTAACAATTTAACTGCTAAAGGAATCCACTCATTTTGCTTACTCAGCATTTATAATCACCCAAATGCTTCAGAAATTACATTTAAATAAATTTGAAGATGGAGTTAAAATTATGTTTTGCGTTAGTTTTTTGATTATTTTTTTTTTTTTTTACAATTGAAAAATCCGGCATATTTTGTAGAGTTTTGCAATATAATTACAAAAATATTATGTCAGTAGCTGGTAAGCCAATGACATATTATAATGAAACCTGTGCTTGCTTCATAGCCTGCACATAATAAGTACAAATTGCAAGGTGAGCAGGAAGTTCAGTTGTGATGTTCACTGTACATGTGAGTGAGACTTCAGGAATGTCTATACAGTAATGTTACGTTAGAATAGAAAACCAAATAGCCCAGGTGAAGATGGGACACAGCTTCAGCAAGGGCTAAAAATGAGACTATAAACTCCCCAAGACTGCTGGATTGTTCTGTGGTTGATACTTAATGGTGTGTCCCTGCTGATACTTATTTGCTGTCGTTCAATTTAAGTTAGTGTAGGACAACCTAGCTTCCTCAAAGTGCTGTGAATGCATATTTTTTTCTGAAAGTCATGGATTTTTATATCCAGCGCTTTGCTTTGCTTACTTTCATGTCCTCTGCTTAAACATGGGTATTACACAAAGATTTATAGGGCCAGAATTACACCTTGGCCTCCATAATTGGTAAGGATAAACAAGTTGTAAATCTTATGCAGGACTTCTCAACTTCTTGGCAGTGGATGACATCAGTCCCATCTACATTAAAGACAGTTGTCAGATGAGATGTGTAATTTCATATGACAGTGGAAAATTGTCTGGAGGCCAGATGTGTCTGTTAGCTGGGCAGGCTTAGATTTATGCATTAGTATTCATAACTCCCATTTTATGTTACAAATGATACTATTTACATTTGATTCCTCTAAGCAATTATCTTGTCTAACTTTGTGAGCACCAGATAAAATTCCAAGGTTACATAAGTGGTTTCTTTAAAATAGGACATACCAGCATGTCCTATTGACTGAACATTTTTATTTTAAATATAGATGTACTGGGTGGTACGGAATGAGGAATTAGACTGTTTTAATTAATCAGGCAGTAGAACTTGTAGACTAGTGCAGAGAATTGGTATGAAAAAAACTAAATCTAATATTTTGGATGGTATTATAAAGTGATTTTTATTCTACATAAGAATAGAGTAGAATAGAAGAGAAGAACAGAGTATTTCAGTTGGAAGAGACCTACAACGATCATCTAGTCCAACTGCGTGATCACAGGCATTTTTAAACTTACCATTAACTATCTTACTCAGCTCTAAGATGCTTACAGGAGTTCAGCCAGCTTCACTTTATAGTTCTGCCTTATGTAAGTGCTTCTAAGTTGACAGTCAAAAAGCTGGATGCCCACTGCTCCTCACTATTGCATGTTCATGTAACTTCAACAAAGTGATGTGATGATAACCTGTGGTTGGTTCTATTTCTCTACATTTCCAGATAGCCTCTTTGAGAGGAGGGGAACATGCGAAACTTGACAAGATGCAGGTTTGTGAATCACAGAATCATTAAGGTTGGAAAAGACATCTAAGCTCAAGCCTAACTATCAACGCAACATTACTATGACCACTAAACCATGTCCTGAAGTGCCACGTCTACATGTTTAATACCTCCAGGGACAGTGACTCCACCACTTCCCTGGGCAGCCCGTTGCAGTGCTTCACCGTTCTTTCAGTAAAGAAATTTTTCCTTATCTAAACCTTCCCTGGCACAACTTAAGCCTGTTTTCTCTTGTCCTGTCACTAGTTACTTGAGAGAAGAGACCAACACCCACCTGGCTACAACCTTCTTTCAGGTAGTTCTAGAGAGTGGTAAGGTCTCCTCTAAGTATCCTCTTCTCCAGACTAAACAACCCCAACTCTCTCAGCCACTTCTCATAAGACTTATTCTCCAGACCCCACTTGGCTTTGTCTTGATCTTCCTTTGACATTGAACAAATTGCTTAGATTTCAACGTTTGTGGTGTGGATAATGGCAGTGTGGAGTACATGGCTGCTATGAAAGCAAGGGGGATGCCCTGGGAGATGTGGCACTTCTAGTCCTCTGGCATTGATCAGGCAAGATTTTAGAGCAGGATACAGAAGACACAGGACAGATTGTTCTCTGTACATCTCCCACCTTCCCCTTTTCTGTCAATCAGCTACAAGGCAGCTTCAGAATGAAAAATACTTATTTCTCAGCAAAGTCCAAGTCCAGCCCAGCTTGGAGCCAGTGCTGCAGAGCCAGGCTGCTCCTGAAGCCCCCTGCACCCCTCCCGCGGGCACAAACCCAGCTTTGAGCCTTTCCTCCCGCCCCCTGCACTGCTCCGTGCCCGAGAGCTTTGTCACAGTAGCCGTGGGGCTTCCTGGCCCTCTCGAAGTCACCGAACGAAGGCATTACTTGTGCACGTGTGTCCCTGACTGCCCAGACCCGGCTGCGGGTGCAGGAGCCGCGCCCAACACCTGCGGCCTCAGCCACAGCCGCGGTCACCTCAGCAAACGGCAGTTTCGAGGCGGGGATACTCCGAGGGCGCACTGATGCGAGTCACAGTAAAGACACTGCGCGCGAACAAGGTGGGGTTCACAAGCTTTGGGATTTTCCTTCGTGTAAAAGCAGGGTGAACTTTATTAATGAACTCCCAGTGCCTTCTACTCAAGCTGTTAATCGCTGTGCCAGGGCTGGCAAACCCTCAGCCCGCCCACTCCCCAGGGGTTCGCGCGCCTCTGCCCGGCGGCAGAGGGCGGGCGGCCGCTCCTCAACCCCCTCCTTCTTCCCCCGCTCCCGGAAGTAGAGGAGGGCGCGTGCGGGGCCAGCTTCCGGTGGCGGTTGCCACGGTGACGCGGTTATCTGGGCCCACCGCGCTGCCGCGAGGAGTGGAGCGGGCCGGTAGCCCCTCGTCCGCTTCTCCTCCGGGATGTTCATCTACCTATGCAAGAAGGTGCTCCTGCGGCACAGAGGACAGTCAGGGCGGCGGGGCGCAGACAGGAGCCCCTCGCCTCACCAGGGAGCCCCCCGGGGGTTGGGAGCGCGGGAGGTGCCGCGATGCTGAGGGGACCGTCGAGGTTCCCACCCGCTGCCTGCGACCGCCGCGCCTCTGGTGCTACGGTCGTAGGTTTCTTCTGTTGACAGCGCTCTGCCCTGCCCCGTCCTGCCGGCTGCCTCTCGGCCTGGCTTTGGCGCTTGGGGTTTCTTTGGCTTCAGCTATTTGCTGAGCAACCGCTCCCCCAGCAGAGCTGGGACACAGCTCTTCAGCTGGAGACCGCCTCGTGGCAAAGCCCCGTGTCCTGTCTTAACCCTCGCACTTGGGCTGTTGCTCACGGTGTCTTCTCTGCGCACCTTTGAAGATGTCCTATTATTTTTTTACTGCATGTGTTAGATTTCCCTGAAGGGTAGCGTTGCACAGTTTCACCAGTGCTTGTAATTCTAATTGTCGTCTTGCTCTTTTTGCATATACTGGTCTGCTGACAGAAGTCTATCTTGTGTGATGGTGTAGGTGTCTTTGAAATGTTCAGAGTATTTCAAAATAGAACATGATTAGAACTATGTAGAGGTGCAAAATACTTCTTTTTCAGATTGCCATTCCTAGTAATGTTCGATTGAGATGTATTGCCTGGAATAAGGACCAAGGTTTCATAGCCTGTGGAGGAGAGGATGGATTATTGAAAGTTTTAAAATTAGAAACACAGACAGGTAAACGAGACTCTTTTGTTTTGGTTGGTTTTTTTTAAGAACAGAATGCACCACATGGCAGAATTCTGAATGCAAAACTCCTCCCACGAGTTACCTGACAATCTTGTGCATGTTTTAAATCTGTACATAGATGTATTTGCATAAACCTTGAATGTGATGTCCCTTTCTTTTGAACACTGTTTTTTCTCCAGCTTGTCCTCCATGGCACACGTGTAAGTCATCTACCTGTTGTAGCTGTTGAAGATTTCTTCAGTGCTGCTTTTTTTTCAAGGGATAGATTTCATTCTTGTTCATTTTGTATTGGCTTCCAGTTCATTTTGGAAATTATTTCATTATCTCTTGATTTTGTTTGAGTGTTCTCTACCATATTCGTTATGTAAGGGATAAAAAGTTGTGGGGCTTGGTTTTGGTTTGGTTTTTTTGTTTGTTTGTTTTTGCTTTTGGGTTGTTGTTTGTTTGTTTTGTGGGGGGTTTTTTCTTTTTCTTTTTTTTTTTTTTGTTCCAAGAAAATGAAAATCTAATATATTTTCAAATTCTTTTAAACCTTTTTCTGAATGTAACAAAAATCTGATAGCCATAGTTGTTGTTGTGTTTTTTTTGTTTGTTTTGCTGTTGTTTTTTTGTTGTTGCTGTTTTTGTTTTGGTTTTTTGTTTTGGTTTTTTTCCTGAAAAACAGCTAGACTGTAAAGAGCGTATCAATTTGGGTGACAGATATGGATTGCAAACAGATTGAACTGAGGGATGGAAAATTCATCCTGCAGTTACAGTTTACATACTTCTAGGTGAACAGTTTTATGTCTGTAAATAGTGATTACAGCTACAGTATTGGTAGAGACACAGTAATATGTATGCTTTACTATGTTTATTTTATAGCTATTTTTGTTATTTTTAGACGAAGCAAAAATAAAGGGACTTGCAGCTCCTAGCAATCTGTCTGTGAATCAAACCCTTGAAGGTCATAGTGGTAAGTATCTTGGGGCATTTAATGTACTTTTGATTAGAATTAAAAAAAACCAAACACAAGACTTTGTGAAGTTGAAAGAGTAATTTTGCTATAACTTTATATTATAAGCCTGAAATAAAGATTATCAATATTGAACTCAGGTATATAATGGCCTGGCTGGTTTTTTTTACCAAGTTATCCGAGGAAAGACCTACAGTCAGTCTTTCACGATCTGTGAATGAATTACTGGGTTTGAGAATCAAACTTCTCTGGGCTTATCTCAGTTCTCCTGGCTGCTGGAGTGTGCATGATGCAGATAACCTGCTGCACAAAGCAAGGTCTGCCCTGCCTCTTAGGATTTAAAGTTTGCTTATGGATTTTGCGAGGTTAAGTCTGTGAACTTGGGCGTTACAGCCTAATTTGTGTTTTGTTTTCCCTCACATTCTGCTTTTTCCAAATTATTTGGTCCCTGTTCATTATCCTGAGAAGGAAATACTGGTTTCTTTTTAAGTGGATGACACTACTGTATGTTTTACGTTACAGAGGGTTGTTTATGGTTGTTGGTTGGTTGGTTTTTGTTTGTTTGGTTTTTTTCCCCAATCATGCAGTGCTACTGATTTAATACTTGTTATTTCCAACTTCAGCATGATTAATCTGGAAGTGCTACTCAGTTGCATGGGACTGGAATATATTCTTATGTATTTACATAAAAGATCATGATAACATTTGCTCTCATACACTTGTTCACATACTACCTTGGTAGATGAAAGATAAAGATAATAAATGTCTAATAGCAGAAGAGGAAAGCTAAACTGATGGGTAGTTGATGGTGGAATTGCTGAGATAAACAACGATGTTCTACCATGGTTTACAAAAAATAAGTGAAGACAACAATTTTCTTTCAGACCGCATAGATAAAGTTTTAAACTGTGTATGATGGGCTAGTATCAGAAATGAGACTGAAAGCCTTCTTTATCATTTTTTCTAGTGACACATGTGGACAAGCCTGTTTGGATTTATTTTTTTTACAGTATCTGTGAGATTTGCATATCTGTTATGGTAGCTTTAGCTTTTCTTCTGAAGAAGTCAAAGTTAGTTCAGTAAACCTCAGGTCTGTCTTAAATATACCTTAGTTTTCCACTGATGGACAAGTTACAGAATGTATATGTCCACAGACTGCAGTACAGTATGCTGACAAAGTTTAGAGAGGTTAGAAAACAGGCTAGAGAAGGGGAGTGTGTGAAAGGAGAAACTGAATGCAGGGAAACTAGACAGGGAGGAATTAAACTCTTGTGTGAGAAATGTTAAATGGCCATCATCTGTGGACAATGGGGTATGAGGAGAATGCTAAAATTCTTACCTTATTCAAAGGAATGGTCTTTTATAAGGATTTGCAGTTGAAACTTGCTAATAGTCAGGTGATTTTAGGGGCCTGGTTAAAAATGATAGAAAAAAAAAAATTGAATTGTGAAGAATCGATTTAATGGATATTTTGAATGGATGTCTTAAATTCTGAAGTAATTACTGTTACCTTCAAAAATCCCCAACATTCAGGATAACTTTGATTGTATCTGTGGATAAAGTTTGTGGCTGAAATTTTGAAAAATGGAAGGTTCAATACAGAAGAAATGGATGACTATCAGTGAAGGCACAAAAGAGCGTGATGCTTGAAGTGGCCAAGTTCATATCCAGTGTTGAACTGATGATATAAGATGCTGCTTAGAAAGTCTGAAGATGTTTCAATTCAAGCCAAGTATTTATGAACAGGATCCCATAGGAGACTTGAAGGTCTGAAGGGATTGTGTGTAAGATCCTCTTTTGGTACTCATAAGGGAGATTTTGTTTAAAAAGTGCAGCACTACTGAGGATCAAACAAAAAAACCCCAACTTAGTGTGACAGTAAACTTTTGTCAGCTTCCTAGACTAGTATGTCAGAGGTGGTCAGAACCCACAGATCTGTGATTTGTTTTTTGTGTATTGAAGCAATATTCGGAGCAGAATTTAGACAGGGTGTTTGGTAGTCAAGTGGGTGAATGCAGAAGCAAACAGAACCCGTCAGCAGAGTTTTGAAAGAGAGAATGAGTGATACAGAAAGAAAGTCTAAACCTAAATCAAAGAGAACACTGCAGATTTCTGAAAAGCTCCAGGGTGACTAAGTTGGATGAGGTGGTTTTTATGAACTTATTAATGGAGCTTATAGTTTTTATGAACTAATTAAATGGTGTAAATAAAAAAATTGTGTAATTTTCTAGGTTCTGTGCAAGTGGTGACATGGAATGAACAGTATCAAAAACTGACTACCAGTGATCAAAATGGACTCATCATTGTGTGGATGCTGTATAAAGGTATTCTACAGGAGAAATTTGACATGGGATAATATTCCATGTTGTAAGAAGTGTTTATTCCTTTTTTTTTCTTTTTTTCTAGCAGTTTTTTACAGTTCTTTTTCCAACTTTTTGTTTTGCAGACTCTGAAGCTCAATATAGGTTTAAAAATTTTCAAAGTTTTTAGTCTAATACTCATCCACATTTTTCATTGTGTAATCACATATAAAAAGGCATTTGTTCGGCAGAACTACCTTATGAGAAGATATCAGTTCTTAGCCATATGCTTAGTAAACAGCTCTAAATTTCTGATTTTCTTATCTCTGTTACTTTTTCCCCTTGGAAAAAAATAGTATATTTAACACAAAGGAAAAAAAAAAAAAAAGGAGCAGTGTTTCTTTGTGTAGGTTCCGTTCTGGGTATCATTGTAATATTTAAATAGTTCTACAAAGTGAATCAAACACAGATGTGTTGGTGTAACTACAAGAACTTAGCAACTCTGCTTAGAACATCAATTAAACAGTTTAATAAATCAATCTTCAGAAATGTTTAATTAAGGCAGTTGGACTCATACGACTAACCTGTGTATTGCTGTAATTGGCTTTTATTGCTTGTGACCTTTTCACACACAGATGTACTTCTTTGGTACACTAAAATTCATCTGAAAGCCAGCAACCCTCTCAGTCAAATAAACCACTATCTAACACATGTGGGAAAGAAAAAGAAAACAAAACATTTTCTTTTTTTCTCTTGGGGATTTTTGTTTAATGAAAAATGGAAACAAAATCTTAGCTCAGCTTCTCATTTAAAGAATAAAGAATATCACTTGATTAGTCTTTCTGCCTGTTTCTGCCTGGTGTGTGTTGGTTACTGTCACATAAATCATCTCTTAGTTTTGGAAAAGAACCAGTAAATTATTTAGTACATATTGCTATCAGTGACTGTTGTTCCTGCTGTTTCTGTTTCCTAGTGTATTCTTGTCAGTTCTGAAATGACCCAAGCACAGAGCAATTCCCGTAGGGCCCCTCTTGAACTCTGGCTCCCCTCTCTGATTCCTCATTTGTCAGGTTCTTTTTAGAAATAAGTAGCTCACATCTGAACACTGGGTTTCACAATAATTATGTCTGTGTTGCCTGGGGGACACTAAGGCACAGCCCTGTTCTGCCTTTTCAGGAAAAACTCTAGCAACTTTAGGTTTAATTCCTTTCCAGATCTTATTGGTTCTGTAGCTTTTTGTTGTGTATTACACTGCAGAGTCACATGTAACCTACTATCTCATGTTAACTTAAAAGCAGACCATTCTCAGGTTTCTCCTTTTCACTGAACACCTAATTTGATTGCTTGGTAATTTTTGTAAACTTTTTTGTTTGTCTGTGTTATAGTTTATGAATTCATATTGCTAAGAAATGTCACCATCATCAAATAGGAATATCTTTTTAACTGGGAGTAATTGTACTCTTTGAATTCAGTAATTAGTGTATACCTTGACTCCACTAGAGGATTATCAAATCAGCAGTATCACTCAAGTTTTCCATTTGCTACTTATAGGTGCTTGGTATGAAGAGATGATTAACAACAGAAATAAATCTGTTGTTCGAAGTATGAGCTGGAATGCTGATGGGCAGAAGATTTGTATTGTCTATGAAGATGGAGCTGTGATTGTTGGATCAGTGGATGGTAAAATTTTAAGATCTACTGATTACTGGGTTTTTACATAACCTTTGTTTTCATTATAGTGTACAGAGTGGCTCTGTTTCTCTAGATAAATAGTTACTTTCTAGTTGTTGCTTTGACTTTCTTTAGCTGTTTTAGTTTTGACGTTGGTAACTTGCATCCTATTTTTAATTTGGTGGTATGTTTATTAAGTTCAATCAATGTTCTGTTACAGGCAATCGCATTTGGGGAAAGGATTTGAAAGGAACCCACCTGTGCCATGTGGCCTGGTCCTCTGATAGTAAAGTTTTACTCTTCGGGATGGCAAATGGAGAGATTCACATTTATGACAATCAGGGAAATTTTATTGTAAGTTCCTGGTGGTATAATAAAGATGTTAACTTCAACAGGCATAAAAACTTCCTCTTAATTTATTTCATGTTCATTAGTTTAATTGGTGAACTTCAGTACTGAGAACTGGACAAGGTTTCTTGCACAAAGTTTTTATTCAATATTCAAATTTTATTCAAGATGTGTTTCTTTATTCAAGACTTTTATTCAAGATTTATGCAGTTGAAGCTTTTTAATATAAAATTTCTTTCTTGGTATCTAAATGAATATCATATCAACTAATGCCTTTTTGCCTTGCAGTAGTTACTGAAAATGTAAAAACACCTATGGTGATGCTAACTAAAGGAAATGAAACTCATGTTAGAAGAACTAGAATGTTTTAGAATAAAGCAGTATTTTATTTTCCTATTGCTGCTGTCATTTCTTATGTAATAAGGAATGTTACATACTTCAGAGAAAACCTGGTAATAACTGGAAAAGTGAATGGGAGTAACTACAATATTGCTGCTTTTTACAAATTCAGTTTACTTATTTATTTTTATCTAGTTATTTGGAATATTGGAATATGACTGACAAAATGCTCAACAGAATCAAAATGCTGACTTTGAAAAAAAAATGTATTTGGAACCATGTTCTTGACTTTTAGATGCTTTTTATGGTGAATTTTTTCCTCACCTTTTTTTTTGTCTCCTTTTTTTTTATCCCCTTTTTCTTTTCTTCATTTTTGTCCCCTCCTTTTTCTCCTCCCCTCCCCCCTCCTCCTTTTTCTTCTCCCTCCCTCTCCCTCTCTTCTCCCTCTCTGTCTTTCCCCTGTGTGTATTATGGTGTTTCTAGCATGTACTGTAAATTTCTGGCATTCTTTAAATAAGTTGTGTTGTTCTCCCCCTGCCTGATCTTCTTATCAACGGTATGTGTGGTTGTTCTCTCTCTCTCTCTTTCATTCCCTCCCTTCCACAATTTACCTGGTAGCCCTTCTCAGAGTGTTCCAGGAGCATTCTTATCTTTCACAGAAAGCCCTTACCTGTGTTACCAGAGGGACCAGGCTAATTATTACAACAGTAAACTTACCTTAAGTGGTGGTCTAATTTGGACACTTATTTTTTCCAATTATTTTAATATATTATTCAAGTTATTTTATCCAGAAAAAGCTGGTAAAACCTTATTTTAAAAAAAAATCTAAATCTTGTCATCAGGAATGGTTTGAAATTATTTTATTGCAAATTATTGCAAAGTTCCAGTGGGGTTCCTTGTGTGTGTGGTGTTTGGGTTTTTTTGTGTTTGTTTTCTTTAAGTTACTTTTCAAAGAACAAAAACACCAACATTTAAGTATTTCTTTGTATTAAAATACATGTCTTCTACAAGTCTGATCTTGCTTTGAGTAAGGAGGTTTAAACTCTAGGTTTTTAGAATGTGAAAATTTTTCTTGGGACAGGAAAAAAAAATTGCATAGACATCTGATCTTTTGCAAGGTTTCAGTAGAGATATAAGTTGTTCTTTCAATGTTGTGTATGAGTTTAAATAATTAACCATTCTTGTCTAGGTGAAAATGAAAATGAGTTGTTTGGTGAACTTAACTGGAGCGTTCAGTCTTGCTGGAATTCACTGGTATCATGGTACAGAAGGCTACATTGAACCAGATTGTCCTTGCCTTGCTGTCTGTTATGACAATGGAAGATGCCAGATCATGAGAGATGAGAATGACCACAGTATGTACAAAAAGTGGGATGCTAATTACTGAGCTACCCTTGACCCAAAATGTCTACTTATGTTTATATTTTTAATGTTTATTTCTTAAAAACTAGATCCTGTTTTGATTGACACTGCTATGAATGTGGTATGCATTCAGTGGAACCACTGTGGAAGTGTGTTGGCAGTGGCAGGCTGCCTAAAAGCGACTTCTCAAGATAAAGATGTAAACATTGTGCAGTTTTACACTCCATTTGGTGAGGTAAAAATATTTAATATACTTAGATAACTTAATTGCTTTTTTATCTTGGTATGTTTTGTCTGTGTGGAATTTCGGGTGCTAAAATGTCGGTGTTTACAGAATTACTGAGGCTGGAAAAGCCCTCTGAGATCAGCAAGTCCAGCCTATGACCCAACACCACCACATCGGCTAGACCATGGCCCTGAGTGCCACATCCAGCCTTTCTTTAAACACATCCAGAGACGGTGACACCACCGCCTCCCTGGGCAGTCCATTCCAAGGCCTGATCACCCTCTCTGTCGGGAAGTGCTTCCTGATATCCAACTGAAACCTCCCCTGGCGCAGCTTCAGGCCATGCCCTCTCGTCCTGTCACTACGTGCCGGGGAGAAGAGA